>PVLD010028647.1:0-19141 GCA_004027595.1 Dinomys branickii
TGGTGGGTGTCATCAGGTTCTATGATTATTTTCACACACTGGCTGTGGAGTCTGCAGGAGATGGCAATGGCTGGCTTGGTGTGTCAATTCTTTCTCAGGCAGGTGTCTGAAGATTCCATGAGGTCTGTGTATGCCCAGTTGCAGCCCTTGCCACACTTCCCAGGGTGTCAGTGTAGTTCCCTTGCCCTCAGTGAGTGCTAGTGGGGATTCTGCAGTATACAGCAGTGGGTGCTACGTCTTCCTGATTGCTATGTCATAAAGTCTGTGTGCCTGCACAATTCCTTTTCAGTTTTAGTTGCAATCTGTTTGCAAGTGGCTACACATGTTCTACACAGATGGGTGTATTCTCTGGTGACTGGGGTGACACACCAGCATGCAAGGTTGGGAAAGGTCTGCTAACTTGTCATCAGACACTTGTGCCTGAATCCCTGCAAGCTGAGGACATGTAGGGTTGATACTAGGCATTTTGGACACACTGTCTGACTCAGTTGCTACAGCTGATGTTATGTGGTCTAGTTGTACTTGCCTGTGATTTGGTAGGCAATAGGAGCAAGCAGGCTATGTAGGTGACTGCCAGGGACTGTATTTACATGCCAATCACACCTCAAGCCCTCTTGGTAAGTGAGCTCTGAGCCAAGCCAAATCTGTTAGGATGCTAGAATCTGGCAGGAGAGGAGATTCCTCTTCCAATGAGACATGCTGAAGAAAAGAATGCAAGAGTGCAACTTTCCTCAGTGTTTGGAAAAGAGGCTGTGTATACAAAATCTGTCCCTAGAATCTGATCACTACAGCACTAGATCTGGTCCCAGCTTTTTGGCTCACTATCAAAACGAGTGTCTACCCCCCCCCAAAAAAATGAGTGTTTCCCAAAAGAGTATGGTCAGGGGCTGGTGGACTCACTGCCGGCATGCCATTTCCCTTTTGCAGTTGTCTGTTTATTTGCTTTGATCTACTTATACTGTTTTGCTCTAATTTTCTGTTTCAGTGTGAAAGCCCCTCCCATTTTCAGAATGCCTTATTTCTCAGTGAATCATCTCTGAACTTCTGTGACATGAGTCTTCCTCTAGTCAGCCATGTTTAACCACAAAAGATATAATTTTAATTTCATCAAATATCATACTTGACACAACAAAACAGGATTACAGTTCAGTATTCTCTTTCAATATATATAAGCAGTATATTTGGCCCAAAGTATATTTCTATACTCAGATATAATGAAAAGCACTGAAATACAGATGTACATAAAAATAAAAATTATTTTTCCCAAAATGATAATTGATTTTTACAAAATCAAACTTCTCTCTCTTTCATGGCCATGAAAATTGAAATTCTGTATTATAAAGATATATTGAAGGCTGGGGATATAGCTCAGTGGAATAAGCGCCTGCCTGGCAAGTGCAAGGTCCTTAGTTCGAACCCCAGTACTGCCAGATATATTGAGAGTCTGAACAATTTCAACAAATTAAGGCAATTTGATATAAATCACAAGGAAAATAGATCAGTCATGTTCCATCAATTGAATATTACAGTTGCATTCTTATAATCTCAGGCAACATAAATAGTGACTATTAGAAATATAATCATAGAGAAAGAATAAGGATTATAATTTGAATGGAAAAACTCATATATATGTGCATATATATGCAAATGCAACTTATAAGACCCACACTGAAAAGGTATACATAAAGTGGAAAGGGCATTACAGATAAGGCAATAAAAAGCAGACTTAGAAACAGGGTCCATGATAGACTAGTAAAATCTGGCTGCTATGACTGTCAATGATTTTTGTAAGACACTATCCCGTCTCCTTAACTTACATCACTCGATTCATCTCTAATTAGCGATAGTACTAAGCATACAAAAAACAGATATGTACACAAAATGGACATACTTGATATCAACAAAATTGATAATTATATACAACCTGAATGTTTATTTAAACTTTCAATTTTCACTGGTTATAGGATGCTGATACAGTTATAACGTCCTAGTTTCCTTATGCCTGACAAGCTACTTGAAACAAAAACTTTCCAATTCAAGTAAATCACAGATTCCATGCTCTCATCTGCAGTTACTGTCTTACTTAGGGTTAGTAAAACTTCTTTAATTTGTTATGATATATTTCAAAGCTGATTTTGGTTTATACAATGTTGATCACATATTTATTTTTTGAATTTACAAACACAGAGACTTTTGTATGTTCACTCAATGTGAAATAGTAAAACTACCAAGGTGTGAGTAATTAATCTTATCTCTGGAGGTTGTTTAAATGTGTATATAAAGATGCTATAATGGACTCCTGAAGATTCTGAACCTAATAGAATTGGATATCTAATTTTGTCCCCTTATTGTCAAGATATAAAGAAAGTGATTTCAATTAAGTAGGGGATGGAGATGTATAGCATTAATTTCTACACGGGTATATTTGATAATTTAGTAGTTTATATATTGTTTCCCAGTCAGTTTATTGAGGTTTATCACTTAAAAAAATAGTTTTTCAGGGTACTGAGACGTATTACGATAGTTGCTACACAAGCACATTTGATAAATCAGAAATTAACATATTTTCCCTACTAGTTTATTGAGTTTGGTAGATATTTCATCACTTAAAAAAAGGTAATTTTTTATTGTGGATTTATGTCATTTGTCAACAAAGGAACAGGATGAGTATGTATTAGGTGAGTGGAAAGAAAGAAGAGAAAGGCACATCCTTTTCTATGTGTGGACCTTGCAGAGGTTTAATTTTTTCTAAGTGTAAACTTTAAAGACTGCATTAGTATTTTCAGTTGTATAATAAATTACCAATAGCAGCCATTAAAACTATTTATTTATAATGTCACCATTCCATAGTTCAGAAATTCTGGAGGGCTTGACTGGGTACCTTGTTTAAGGTATCAGTAGGCCAAGCTCAACTTTTCAATTTGTTAATCTTTTTAATTAGTGCATGTTATCAATGCAGAATAAGGAAATTCATTTTGAGATAATGGTAAATGTATAATATGTATTTTGATTAATTTTATCCCTATTATCCCTCTCCCTTTTCTCCTTCTTCACCCTGATTACTTTTCACAAGTCTAACTTCTACCTACCAATTATCTCTTATATTTTATTTTGTTTATTTTTAGATTGCTTAAATAAGAGAAAATGCATGATATTTAATTTTCTGAATTTGCTTTATTTTGCTTAACATGATGGTTTATATATATATATATATATATATATATATATACACACACACACACACACACACATTTTCTTTATATATTCAACATTTGGGCACTTTTCACAGCTTAGCTAGTTTCAATTGTGCTGCTATAAATATCTTTATGCATGTGTCACTACAGTATTCTGTTTTTCATTCTTCATGCAAGCAGCAGTACCTAGTTTTATTTTTTGAAGAATCTACAAACTGATTTCCATAGTGATTCCATGGTGTATGTGTTCTCCCCACATTCTAGCTAGTGTTTATTTTTTATATTTTTGATGGTAGCCATTCTGAGTAGAATGAAATTGAACCTCAAGGTAGTTTTGATTTGCAACTTCCTGATTACTAAAGGTATTGAACATTATTTCTTGTATTACTGACTATTTATACTGCTTAAGAACTCCTGGTTCAATTGCTTTTCCCACTTATTTACTGGGATGTTTATATTTAATGTTAAATTTTGAATTCTTTACATATTCTAAATATTTGTTGTGTATCAAAAGATTAACTGTCAAAATTTTCTCCCATTCTGTAGGTTATATCTTCACTTTATTGAGTTTTTCCTTTGCATGAAGAAGTTTTAGTATTTGATGTAGTCATTTTTGTTGACGTTTAGAGTTATCTCGTGTATTATGGGCCTCTTATTCTGGAAGTCTTTACCGGTGCTCATGGTGAAAGAAATATCTGTACGCATTTCCTCAGCTGTTTCAAAGTTTCTAGATTTATGTCTAGTCCTTTGATCACTCTTGATTTGATATTATTACAGGGTGAGAAGTATGTATCTAAATTCAGTCTTCCACATGTGGATATCCAATTTTCCCATTACTCTCTGTTTAAGAGTGTATTTTCTCCTACATAGTTTTTATCTCTATTTTTATTTTGCTCCTGTGTCCTTTGTTCTGTACTGTTGTTTTTGACAGTAACAAGCTTTTACTTTTTATTATGGATTAATTTGAAATTGGGTATTTTGATGCCTCCCACATTGTTCTCATTTCTCAGATTTGCTTTATATATTTTTGATCTTTTGTATTCCTATGTGAATTTTAGGATGGTTCTTTATATTTCTGTGAAGGATGTTGCTGTCACTTTTAAAAGGATTGCATAGAATCTGGAGATTGCATTTGGCAACTTGACCATTTACTATTAATCTGTTGATCCATGAATGTAGGAGGTCTTTCAACCTTTTAACATCCTCTTAAAGTTCTTTGCTTTGTAAATTTCACTGAATATGTCTTTCACCTTCTTGGCTACATTGATTTCTTTTATTTTTTTTATTTTATTTTTTTTGTGGTACCAGGGATACATTGATTTCTTAGTATTTAATTTTTCTGATGCTTTTGTGAATGTAGTTGTTTTCTTGATTTCTCTTTCATTGTGTTCATTATCAGTGTATAGGAAAGCACTTTATTTTTTGTGTTGGTTTTGTATTCAGACCTTCTTTGGAAATTGAGTCTTCAGATGCAGCTTTTAATTGGACTTCTTTTTTTTTCCTATTTGTATCACATTTACTTCTTTCTTTTTCCCCAGTTGCCCTTGCTAAAGCATCAAGTGACATATCAAAGGGAATTTTATACTCTGAACTCATACTTGATTGGAAGAAATGTTTTTGGATTTTTCCCACTCAGTTTATAATGAATGGATATTTATATTGACAAAAGCTATTTATGCATCTATTGAGCTGCTCATGTGGTTTTTATCCTTGATTCCATTTACATGGTGTTTACTATTATTGACTTACATGTGATGAACTAGCATCTCTGGAATGAGAATTCAGTATTATCTTTTCAGTGTGTTTCAAAATATTGTTTCCAGGAATCTGGTAGAGAATATTTGCATCTTTGTTCATTGATGATATTGCTTTATGGTTTCCTTTTTGTTGTTGAATCCTTATTTATCACAGAATAATGATGGCTCTGTATATTTGGAAGCATTAATTCCCTTTATATTTCATGCAGAAGTTTAAAAAACATTGGTGGGCTTGCTTCTTTAATGATCTAAAAAATTCTGCAGTAAATTTATTGTCTCAGCCTTTCTTAGTTGGAAGACTTATTACTATTCAACCCTCATTATTTGTTATTAATATAATTAGAGTTTTATAACTTTTGGTTTAATTTTGTTAGATAATATGTATCTAAGAATGTTTTCAATTTCGTCTCTATTCTCCAATTTATTTGAAGATAAGCTTTCCAAAAGTTTCTAATAATCCTCTGAATTTCAGTGGTGTCTATTGTAGTTTCACCTTTATCATCTCTAATTTTATTAATTGTGTTCATCTTTCATTTTTGCTATTGTTCAGTTTCACTACGGATTTTTTAACTTTGTTTATTTTTTTCCCACTGTACCAGCACTTTGACTCATTCATACTATTCTTTGGTATTTGTTTCATTAAATTCTACTCCAGTACTTATCATTTGCTGTCTACTGCATATGGTTTTGGTATTTTCTTTTTCTAGGATATTCTGATGTATTATTATGATATATAATTGGGATCACTGTTTTAATGTCCATACTCATAGCTAGTAAAATGTGTTAAACACATATAGCAACTCCCCATGATCAATATAATCATTATGTACTGCAAACAGGCATTAATAAAAATTTATTAAAATATTAAAAAATTTTATTGTGTCTCACAACACTGACGTTCTCTTTCTTTCTTTTTTTTTTTTTTAAAGGATTTTGTGTGTGTGTGTGTGGTACTGTGGATCGAACTCAGGACCCTGCACTTGCTAGGCAAGCGCTTATTCCACTGAGCTATATCCCCAGCCTGACGTTCTCTTCCAATAATCATTTGATTCTAGAAATTTTAAAATTTCTCTTGGTATTTCACAATGACTCACTATTTATTGGTAATCATAGTATAGAACTTCCAGATGTTTGTGCAGTTTCTGTGGTTTATTTGGCTATTTATTTCAAGCTTCATGTAATTGTTATTTAAAAGAGTGCATGAGATTGTTTAAATTTTTGTATTTATTAAGACTGACTTTATGGCATGAAATATGGTGTAGTTTGGAAAAGGTTCTGTAAGCTGTTGACAAGAATGTATATTCTGCTGTGGATAGCTGTTAGAACCATTTGACTTATACTGAAGTTTAAATTTGACATGTCTTTGTTCAATTTCTGCTAATCCCATTTTGTGAGAATGGGCTATTGAAATGAATCACTACAATTGTATCTGGGTCTCCCTGTCCCATCATGTCAAGTGGTGATTTTTGAGGAAATTTGGTACATAGATATTTAAAATTTTTATCTCTTCCTGACAAATTGTTCCCTGTATCAATATCAAGTGCTTTTCTTTTTCTCTTTTGACAAGTCTTAATTTGAGTCATATTTTGTCAGATATCAGTTTAAGTGTTTCTGCTTGCTTTTGAACCCTAGATGCTTGGACTCTCACTTTCTGCCCTTTCAATTTAATTCTGTCAAGGTTTTAGCAAGGCATATGTATTTCTTTGGCAGTGCTCCTTTTTCAATTTCAATGATGAGTCAGGGACAGTGTTGAAATTAGATCTTCCCTAAGATTTGTGCAAAAATGCAGTTGTGAATCTACCAGGTTCTGAGATTTTCTTATTCAGGAGGTTTGTATTATTCGTTTAATTTTATTGCCTGATATTTTATTATTCAGCATTTTTATATGTTCTTGACTCAATTTGGATAATTTATAGGTACTAGGAATCTATCCATTTCTTCTGGGTTCTCTAATTTATGGTATTACAAATACTCAAAGATATCAATAGGTAAAGCAACGACCATTGTTGAGTCCATGTCACCTTGTCTGTAAATCAGTTTTGATTGTACTATTTTTATGCTAATTTGTGTCTGTTTGTTAATATGTTTTTGTGCTTTTATTTTTTTTAAATAAAAAAATTTAAAAAAAACAAAGTACTAATAATCTTCTGGATTTGCCACTTTTGTTTCTAATTCTACTGGTATGAGTCTTTTGTATCTTTAGGTAGGATTGGCTGAGGCTTCTTTAATTTATTTATTATTTTAAAAGACCTCTACTATTCATTGATTTTTGTATATTTTAATCTGAATTTCATTAATTTCTGCTCTGATCTTTATATCATTTTTATACCAGTTTTGCAACGGACTAGATTATTTCTCTAGGACTTTGAAGTATACGATTAGATTTAACTTTGGGCTTGCTCTGTTTTAGTGATGGAGTATTCAGAGCTATAAACTATCCTTATAGGACTGCTTTCACTGTGTTCCATAGGTTCTGGTATATTGTAATGGCATTATCATTTAATTAGAGAAAATATCTAATTTTCTTGATTTCTTTTGTGTCTTATTATTTAACAGTACATTGTTTATTTCTACTTGTTTGTATGATTTCTGTAGTTTCTTTTGCTATTGATTTCTAGTTTAATTGAATTATGATCTGACAATATGCATGGGATAATTTTGATTCTTTTATATGTATTTAAGGATGCTTTATGACATACTTTGTGGTCTATTTTGGGAAAATTGTGTGACTAAGAATAATGCTTGGTGGAACACACTGTAGATACCTACTAATCCATTTGTTTCAAGATGTGATTCAATTGTGATATTTCTTTGAGGATTTTTTTTAATCTAAGTGGACTTTTTAGCATCATTGGCTCAATTGCCTCTTTTATGGTATGTGTTTCTTGTAGGCAATTAATAATTTGTTTCATTTTAAAATCTAATCTGCCAGTCTGTGCCTTTTCACTGAAAACTTAAGACTATTTACTTTAAGGGTTATTAATGATGCACATATACTAATTTCTACCATTTTGAATGTTTTCTACCATCTAATGTATGCCTTATTTTCATTTATCTACTCCCCAATGAGGTTTAGTCTCACCTTTCGTCTGATGATGTACCTTTTTTGCTATTTAGGATTTTCTTAGATATCATCTGTGATGCAGGATTAAGAGTCATGAATTTCTTTAGTTTACATTTATCTTGTAATAGCAACATTTTCCTTCAGTTTTTAAGGATGTAATCATGTGATATAGCAATTTAGTTTTCAGCATTGAATTGATTAATATAAGTAATTCTAAGTCCTCCTGGCCTATATAGAGTTTCTTTTTGATGTGTTTGATATGATAAGTGAGTTCATGTTTCTGACAGCTTTTATTATTTTATATTTTTTGAAGTTTTTGCAATTCAGTTGTGACATGTCATGGAAAGATTATTTTCAGATTACGTTTATTTTGGCTTCTAAATATTTCCAGTATCTTAATATCAATCTCATCTCAATGATTTGGGAAAATTTTTGTCATAATTACATGCGTAATTTTATACCATTTGTCTGTATTTTCTTATGCTACTTTAGAACAGTGAGTTTTAAATTTATTCTTTCAGAATTGTCCATAAGTCTTGAATAGTCTTCTTTTGTATTTTATTTTTTATTGCTTTCTGAATGTATCAGATCAGTCAACTTATTTTCAAGCACTTTTTTCTTCTGATTCATGTAACCTGCTGGTAAGACTTTTTATTGATGTTTTTTATTTGACTAATGGAAGAATTCATTTCCAGAATATCTGTATGGTTCATTTTTGAAACAGCTATCTGTTTACCATTCTTCCGTATCATGTGTGACCGTCCTTAAATTATTAAAGGAGTTTGTTTCCATTTTTATTGAGTTAACTGATTATTTTTACAATTGATTCATCATATTTGCACCTGTTCTGCTATTGCTCATCATTTTAATTTGCAGGTATTTAAATTCTTTTTCTGGACTACTTCCTTCAATATATGTCGGCTTAGTTTTTAATGAATTACAATTTTTGGAGACATTCTGTTGCCTTCTTTTATCACAATTGTTCTGTTTCTGTATTTAAGTGTTCACAAAGGAGATGGATATCTCTACCACTATCTTTTGAAGGTCTTTTAAGTACATGACTTTCTCCTTGTGACAGCTCCTAGTATGTAGCTGTGTCTTATTCACACTCAATCAAAAGCACTCAATCCATTTGTTCAATGTATTTAGTTCCTTCTGTAGGATTGCTGTGTCAGAACAGAATAATTATCATTAATATCAACATCTAAAAACCAACTGCATGTCAACATATAATTTGAAATTTGTTTAAAGTGTTTGGTGCTATTTCCTTAGCCAGGAAAGAGAGTAATAAAGCAGGATAGATTATGGAAATATAGTAACATAAACAAAAACTTAAAAATTGACTTTTATGATAACGTTTGAAACCAGAACTGAGCTGTTCTTCTGCCACAGTCTTCAAATTATTATTTTTTGCTTGCTGTCACTTCCTGTTTTGTATTTCCTTCTGTCGGGCTGAGTTTACTTTTTCCATTTTCTAGCTCTCCTACTGAAAGTTTCTCAACCTGGAGTTTGTCCTACATGCATCAAGTGCTAACACAAGTCTGCCTCAATCCATGATTGTAGTTTTTTTATGTATGGCACAATCGCCATTTACCTGTGGTCAAGCTAACTTTATGGAGGGTACCCACTAACTTCTTAGAGAGAAATTACTTTTGCATTCTAGAGATATCAAAGCTAAGGGGGGCTTTGTTCTTCCACACAGTTTAAAAAACTGAAATTTCATCTTTCACCAGAAAAAATTTGTTATCATCAAGATATACATGAACAACAAACAGACTGAGAGAGAAATTGAGGAAACCATACCTTTTAAAATAGCAAACAAGAAATTGAAATACTTAGGAATCAATCTAACAAAGAATGTGAAAGATTTATTCAGTGAAAATTACAGTACTCTGAAAAAGGAAATCGAAGAGGATTTCAATAAATGGAAAAACAAAACCTGCTCATGGTTAGGGAGAACTAGCATTGTGAAAATGGCCATACTACCAAAACTGTTGTACAGATTCAATGCAATTCCCATTAAACTACTATTAGCATATCTCACAGATCTAGAGAAAATATGTCTCAAATTCATCTGGAACCAGAAGAGACCCAGAATAGCAAAAGCAATCCTGGGCAATAAGCACAAGTCAGGTGGAATCACAGTCCCTGACCTGAAATTATACTACAAACTACTGTAATAAGATCAACCTGGTACTGGCTAAAAAACAGACCTGAGGATCAACGGAACAGACTGGAAGATGCAACCATAACGAAAAACCCACCCAGTTACCTAATATTTGACAAAGGGGTCAACCAAACTCACTGGAAAATCAAGGCCTGTTTAATAAATGGTGCTGGAAAAAGTGGCTTGCCTCTTGCCAAAAACTGAAAATAGACCCCAGTCTATCACCATGCACCAAACTCAGAACAAAATGGATCACAGACCTCAACATTAAAACAGAAACTCTAAATCTATTGGAAGAGAAAGTAGGTAAAAATCTTGAAGACATAGGAGTAGGCAGAGAGTTCATGAACAAAAATGAAACTGCAAGGGAAACACTTCAAAGAATCAATAACTGGGACCTCATCCTACTGAAAGTTTTTGTACATCTAAAGAAATCACCAGCAAAGTAAAGGGAAGACCCACAAATTGGGAAAAAATCCTAGCTTGCTGTCCCTCAGACAAAGGACTGCTATCTAGAACATACAAAGAATTAAAAAACATGTACCTGTCCAAATTCAAAGACCCAATCCAGAAATGGGCATCTGAGATGAAAACACACTTCTCAGATAGAGAAATACAAATGGCAAATAAATATATGAGAAAATGTTCCACATCCTTAGTCATTGGAGAAATGCAAATAAAAACATCGAGACTTCATCTCACCCCAGTAAGACTGGCCAGTATGAAAAAATCATCCAATAACAAATGCTGGCGAGGCTGTGGAGAAATAGGGACTCTATTACACTGCTGGTGGGAATGCAGACTTGTGCAACCACTGTGGAGAGCATTTTGGAGATTACTCAGCAAAGTAAGTCTAGAGGTTCCATTCAAACCAGCTATTCCCCTTCTGGGTATTTTCCCAGAAGATCTGAAAACATCATATCACTCTGATATATGTGCAACCATGTTTATAGCAGCGCAATTTGGAATAGCTAAAATGTGGAAGCAACCCAAGTGTCCATCCACAGAAGACTGGATTAAAAAACTGTGGCATTTTTATATAATGGAATATTATTCAGCTATAAAGAAAGACAGTTTTGGGGACTTTGTAGGCAAGTGGTCAAAACTGGAGTCCATACTCATAAGTGAAATAAATCAGAGGTACATGTGCAGGCAACATATTGTTCACTGGTGTAAGAACCAGAGGGTGGGAATATAAACTAAGAGACATGAAGGAAATCTGTTCAAAACCAAGGAACAGATGGGACGAGGGAAAGGAGAAAAGAAAGAGGCAAAAAATGTATGTATGTATATAAGTAGATACATATGTGCAGGAGGGCTAACATTCTACTATTGTATTATATCACTTAATGCTAAGGAATAGTTGATGACATGTTATTCGATCAATCTTGTATGTCTATATGTGTTATCCTGAGCACACACGTTGAAGATATCAATATGCAAAGCAGCAACTATTGTTGGTTTTCTGATGCTTTTTCTATAATTCAATTCTGATCTTACTGTTATTGTACTACTTTGTGCCTGTTTTTTAATGATTTCCGGTTTTTTTTTCTGTTGTTGAGATGATTAATTGTTTGACCAATTTCGCATGTCTGTATCTGTGTTCATGAATATACACTTCGAAGATATCAATAGGTAAAGCGACAACCATTGTTGAGTCCATGTCACATTGTAAATCAGTTTTGATTGTTCTATTTCTTATGCTACTTTGTGTCCGTTTTTTAATATGTTTTTGTGCTTTTACTTTTAAAATAAAAAAAGATATAATTTAACATCAAATACTGTCATTCCTGCAGCAAAAAATGGAAACATTTTATATTGCTTGTGGGAATATAAACTAGTACAATTACCCTGACAATCAGTATAGAGATCACTGAAAAATTAAAACAAAAAAATCTGTTTGACACGAGTGCTTCTAGATGTTTTGAACAGTTTTAAAGGCATTATGATGATGCATGCATGTCCATTTTTATAGCAGCAAAATTCATAATAGCTAAATGTTAGAAGCAGTATATATGCCCATTGATGGATTAATGCTTTGCAAATGTGGTATTTATAAACAATAGAGAAATTCTGTCACATAAAAGATACATTTAACTCATTTGAAGGCAGATGAATCACCTTCGGCATAATATCAAATGAAATAAATAAAACATGCAGATATAAAGTTTCTTTTATGAAAAATCCAAAATATGAAGGGAAAAAATGATAATAAGAAATGAGGAGATACACTTTTATGCAATAATTATGTGTACCAAGAGATGGAGGGGTAGAGTCATGAGAAGAGTGAAAAGGGATGAAAAAGGGATTATGAGGTGTTATGTACATGTACCTATAAGAAATATAACCATTATTACTGTAAACACATACTAATAAAAAATAAAAATTAAAAAAGATGCCTTCCCAGTTCATTTCTTTATAAATTTGTCTCCTATTTGCTCTACACTGCAGAGAAAAAGCGTGTTCTAACCTAATCCATGACTGTCCAAATAATAAGGAAAGTGCCAGAAATAATCACTTCTTTCTCATATCACCTGCCTGAATTTTGGTCTCCTCACTTCTCATGCTATATATCTCCCCAAAGTAAACTAATCACTCATGAGAGAAGCTAAGAGTTTTTTAAATAACTCTCTGGTTGGGAAATTCTTCCATGCCAAACTGTTACTTAAATTAAAAGTGTGTTACTTCACTTACCTTACTTATCATTCTAAATCCCAATATTTCAGTGTCATCCTGTTTCTAGCTCATTCAAATTACAACCCATGGATTTGCTGTGGTTCCCCTATCACCTCATGGGAGTAGGCACTTTTTGACTTGGATGCATATACTATATTGTCCTCTCAGACCTGAGTTTTTCTACTCTATGACCTTGAACTTATTTCTAGGCTACCTTTATCACAAGTCTCTGAGGGAGAATTGCCTTCCAAGTTCATTTAAATTCACACAAAATTAATTTCCAGACTGAGATGCCCATTTCTTGCTAGATGTTAGTAATGTGCCATGCTTGTGTCTAGGGATACATATAGGTCTTGATCAATGGCTCATCCAGTTCAGTAACAAAGAACTTCATGTTTGCTGGATCCAGTCTCTTCTATACCTTCTGATTTCAGTTCAGAGAAAGAAATATTTCTTTCAAAAGGTTCATATATTGAGTTTCCTCATTCTCCAGATAATCTTCCTTTTGGTGACTGCTATATGTAATAATTAATAACTTCACTACAGCAGCAAAATTCATTTTGTTACTTAATAAAGCATATTAACAGCAGTCCCTTTATATAATTATCTGAAAGATTAGGTCACATATCTTTAAGGAGTGGACATTTGAGAATTCTACCCATCACAAAAGAATTTAATGAAAACTGTCTATTAACTTCTTTTTAAAATTTTTTTATATGTTTGTGAACAAAATTGTATTCCTCTTGGGGGTTTTGTACACATCTGCATCTTGATCATTTTTACTCTGCCTTATGCCATCTCTCTTCCATCCCTCTTTCCTCAGATCTTCTTCCTGTCAGCACAGAGTCTACCACCCTGTTTCCTATAATGCCAATTTCGTTTTGTCTTTAAATTATTTAAACTCTGGTTCCCTTATATTAAAGAAACCATGAAATATTTAAACTTTTATGTCGGATATATTTTACTTAGGATTATGGTTGTCAAATTCATCCATTTTCTCACCAATGTCTCAAATGTATTCTTCCCTATGTCTGAATTGTGGTAAAGAAAAAGGTCTAATAAGTTCAAAATATTTTGATTCTATTTAAAGTATTGTCTGGAAGTAAGATGGACACTGGGTAGTGAATTATGAGTGCCATTAACTTTTTGTGAATTTTTTGTTTATTTGTTTCATTCTCAGATGAGAAAAGAAAAACAAAATAAAGTACTCTATGTTCTCTGGTTAAGTTAAAGGGAAATTTAGTCCAATAGACCCATTCTACAAAAGTTAGAAATAGTATTTTATTCCATTAGCAATGGGCATCAATTTTAAGGCCTCTATTCACAAAGAACTATAATCTGTAAAATAGTTGTTCAAAAATAAATGAGAAGGAAGGAGAGACATTTCATCTACATTACTCATGTGTTTTTCTTGTCAAACTATGGGTGCTCATAACTGTCTTTCATGTTTCTATATCCTTAGAACATATCACATAGTTAGTTAATGGATACGCTTTCATCAGAGACATTCCAAGTTTACACATCTCTACAAGTATATAGAATTTTTGATAGTGCTAGCATCTGTATTGAAATGTGTATATATTCTGAGATATATAACAAAATACAATATTATTTTACAAACTTATTTTCCTTACTTTCATAAACTGATTCCCTACATTTACATTACTTAATAGCTGTGTAAAAAAGTAGATGTAAAGAGTTAATAGAATAAAATTACATATTTGAAATAAATGACTGCAAATGTCATAGAATGATTTGGAAAACATGAATTTTTCAGTGCTTATGTCTTTCCTAGTTCTGTGAATGATCTCATGATTGTTATGATTTATATCTCGATGTCTCCCCCAAAACTCATGCAGTTATAGATGGGGCTTTTCAGATGTGGCTAGACCTAGATTGTATGATGCTGGGATTAAGTGTATGATGCTGGGATTAAGGCTGTCTGATTACTAAATTAATCCAATGGTTGGTTTAGCATACTTCTAGGTAGGGATAATGAGAAGTCCTACTCTAGGTACAGGTGGCACCATCCAGAAATGGGTAGAATATAAAGGATAACATGGAGAGGCATGATGCTGCTTGTTATTTCCTGCCTTCTGTCTACCATGCTGTGAGGTGTTTCTCCTGTGAAATACCCCTTGGCCATACCTCCCTCCTTTGGAGACAACTGAATATAATCTGAATGACCTAATTGTGAGCTAAACAAACCTTTCTGCTTTAACTTTTGGCACTGGGTATTTTGTCTCAGCAATTAGAAAAAATAACTAAGACAGATTTTCATACCAGCAGTGAGATAATTGCTGAGACAATATCTAACCACATGATTCAGAAGCTTTGTGAACTGGTTTGTGAAAAGCATTTGGAAGGATTTGGAGATGCAGGCAGAGGAAGCAGCTCTAGAATTCTGTAAGCTGACCTTGAAGACAAATTCTGGTCAGAACTCAGAAGATGAGAATGTTAATAGTTACGCTGCCAGTAAAGACAAGACTCAGGAGTTTTCAATAAAGAATGGGACTTTATTGGTTGTTGGACTTCAGAACATGTGTTTTATACTGTGCCAGAGAATTTTTCTGCATTTTGATATCGCCCAGAGACTTTGTCTGGCACTGAGAATAAGGATGGTAGACCAATTAATATGGTGGAAGAGATTTCAAATTTGAGGCTGTGGCATGGCCACTTTTGGGGATTTTAGCCAGTTAAACTTCAAAAATCAGGAGCAAATGGCCCAGAAGCATGATTTTAAGAGCATTGGGTTTGGCCAGAAAGAAAATTCCAATAAAGTTACAGCTTACAAAGATGGAGCAGAGGAGAACTTAGTTGGTGAAGGGCAATAGAAAACATAGGCAGAGAGCATCACAAGAACCAGCAGGGTTCAACCATTTGTGGCCTCAAAATTGCAAAGCTGGAAGACTGCTTCGAATATAGATCTCTAGAAATCATGATCCAGGACTGTCCTGGCTTACAAAATTTGCTCCTCAGGATTGGATTCAGAGTGCTCAGCAATCTAGCACACTACACCTACAGCCAAGGAGAAAGTGAGTCTGGCTGCTCTTCTATACTGTGGCAGACATTAGCATTATCAACATAGTGTTGATTTTAGGTGCATGTAGAAAGTAGGTGTTGTGGTCACTGGAAACCTTCAACCCAGATTTCTGAAGGCCTGCAAGGCCAGGAAGTGTGTCACTGAGAAACCAGAGTGTGAACCTGTGAGTGTGAAGCAGAGTAGAGTGGAGACTCCAGAAGGAGAAGCCAGGAATGTGGATCATCTGAGGAAAGCTGCAAAGAGGGAGCAAAGCTGTCCCAAGGGAGAAGCCATAGGAACTACAACCATTGTCAGTGCCATAAGGGCATAGCCCTTTAGAGTTTACAATTTGTTACAGATTACCCAAGATGTTGGACATGGAACTAGGAAACTCGATGTTTGCCCTGAGGGCTATTGGACTTGCTTTGGTATCAATAATTTTGACTCCCCTATTTCTATCTTTTGGAAGGGTTATTTATTTAGTGCCTTTGTATGTTGGAGATATTTAACATTATTTTCACTTGTATAGGAGCTCAGAGCTAGGAGTTCAGCCTAAATCTCAGAGACTCTGGATTTGGAAATTTCAGCTGCTTTGGAACTTTTAGAATTTTGGCAACACTTGGAGATGAACTAAATCACTTTAGGGTAAAGATATGTGCATAAATACTTAAGGTCCAGGAATAAAATGCTATGTTTTTTTTATCTAGATGTTTCCCTAAAGTTTCATGGAGTCATAGGTGGGGCTTTTGGGAGGTGGCTACATCTAGAACGTGTGATTAAGGGTGTGATGCTATATTAAGGCTGTGTGATTACTAAATTAGTCCAATGATTGGTTTATCATAGTTCTGGGTGTTGATTAATAGGAAGGCCCACCCTGTGTATGCATGGTACCACCCACAAAGTGGGCACCCTGAAAGGGATGAAACCAAGAGGCAGGATGATTCTTGCTCCTCCCTATCTTGTGATTTATTCCTGTCATACCATGAACTGTTTCTCTTCTGTAAAGCCCCTCTGCTGTACTGCACTGCTTTGGAGCTAGCTGGCTATGGATGCAAAACTACAAGGTGTGAGCTAAATAAACATTTCCGCCTTTATATTTGGTTGTTGGGTATTTTTTGTCTCATCAATGAGAAAATGTAACAAAGAAAATGACTAATGTTCAAAATTACTTGGAAAATATTTTTTGGTTTATTTCATTTAGGAATGTAGCTAAACTTTAAAAAATTTCAATCAAGTAATTTTAAAATGTCACTGATTAAAATTGTTATTCTCAAAATAACTTCAAAATATTTTTGCCACTATAATTTACATGTCACCATTGTTTTTCTTTATTTGTGATAAAAGTTCAGAGATAAATCTACTCACAGAAAAGGGAATAACATTTTTATTCAGATTATATATTGTTTTGAATTAAAAATTCTATGTATTTATAGGTCACTCAAAAACAACTAAGTAATGTATTAAGGAGCTTTTATATGCTAGGTACTTTGCTCATTATCTGTAGTATAAGTGCATGTGACTTATGTTCATTTCTGAAAGAGTTGATAGTGTAGTAAACTAGGATAAATTATAACATCCTTTATTTTAGTGGGTTTTTCTTTCTATATTTCAGCTTTTAAAATATTGTCATTATCTTTTAATATCTAGCTAACTAGGCTAAATAATTTGAACAGCTATCTAACAGATTTTGGCTGCAAAATTAGAGCAAAGGTATTTGGATTCCACAGTTTTTAACAATAAAGCTTCAAACTAGGACATAGATTAAGATTTCATAAAAATTAATCTTAAAAACATTTACAAAACAAATTAGAAAAAACTGAAAATTCGATTGAAATATGCTAAAATTATGATGAAATATGTTATCATTATGATGAAATCCTGAATAAAAATTAAGATTCTTGATGATAAATAATTAAAATATAGTCATTTCTGTATGTACATACATATTTTAAATAAATATATGTTCAATGAGAGAAGTATCAAATATCTTCAATATTGCTTCTCTTTAATCAGGATGTAAAGAAGTTACACTAAGCACATAATGTCTATTCAAACTGCAGCCATCTAGCATTTATAGATATTAAAGAGTCTCTTTACCCTCCCACAGAGAAGTATACTTTTAATCACTAATTGCTAACAGTGGATTCCTGCAAAGTAGTAAAACTTTTGCAAACAAGCTAATGAGATTTTCTTTAACATTGGATTCTCAGATTTTCTTTCTTTCAGTTGTAATTGAAATTGCTTTTAAGTAAAGTAAATGACTTGATGTTAATTCCTGAAAGTATATTTGAATTTAAAAAAGCATCTTAAATTCAGTATAGGAGGCAATCTCCCAATTTGTAAGATACTAAAAATTATAAGATTTATTAATAGTTGTCTAAAAGTACAATAGTCATAGAGCCAAAATACATTTGTTTCTATGAAGAATTAATTTGAGACACCTACACATATTTCAGTGTCATTAAGATGTGCTTCCATATGTTTTTGCTTACTTACTTTTATTGCATTTGTATTCCTTTAATCTGAAAATTAAGGGATTTCTTACATAATTGAATTGAACCTAAAAGTAAAAATAACAATTGCTAGCAAACATTGTTCTACATCAGCATTATTCACTAGGATTCCTGATTTTCTCAATTCAAACTCTAAATCTGCTCATCTATTTGTTCAACAGTGCTGCCAAATTAAATAATGCCAGTTTCTAATTTTCATTTGTGTAAGTTTTGTGTATTGAAAGAAAGCATATATCTGCTTTATCTTTCACATTAATTATGAAAATCATTCCCAGATTGTTTCCTTGCCTCAGTGCTGTCACCTCTTTAGCATACTCAGCCAATTATTATCAGAGTCAACTTATTATCATATATTAATAATATCATCATGTACACCGAACATTCTATTATTTATTGAAGAGGATCAAAATGTCTTTTTCTTGTATCTAATATACTGCATGATTTGGCTTCAACTTGAAATTCTCAATTCATTTCTAAAAATCACCTCATCTTGCACCACATATAATTTAACTGTTACAAGTGGAAACTGTAGTACATGGTCAAACAAGAGACAATTAAAATTATTTATCAGAGCTGTCCATAGAAATTATAGATTTTAGAATTTGATTCTAAGATCAAATGTATTTCATAGTAATCATGCTAACACATTTATAGATAATATTCAAATTCTATGATAAAATAAATATTTGAGAAAACATATTGTGTGGTAAATTTTCTATTCATAAAATTTTGGTGCATTAAACAATGA
>PVLD010028648.1:0-19137 GCA_004027595.1 Dinomys branickii
TTGTTAATATGTTTTTGTTCTTTAATTTTTTAAAATAAAAAATTAGGAAAAGAAAACCATCAGGAATGCTGATGGAAGAAACAGCATCATAAATTTTATCAAGTTGTTTTCAGTTTGTCTCTGAAAAGAAACTCATAGATATGTTTAACAAAAAGAACTGTAGCCTGGCTTGGTGGCACACACATGTAATCTCAGCCCTTAGGAGGCTGAGGCAGGATGATCATTGTGAGTTCAAGACCAGCCTGGGCTGCAAAGTGAGCTCAAGGCCAGCCTGAACTGCATGGAGAGATCCTGCCTCAAAAAGACAAAAAAAAAATTATAAAATAAACTCAAGCCAGAGCATGTAAATACCTAATTCCACCTAATGTCCCTAAGTCACACAATCACAGATATTTCAAAAATGCATTATTAAACCACTTTTGGCATTCTCTGATTTAGATGATTCTTTCCTATAACAAAATTCCACCCTCTCAACCCTGGGGCCATGATATTTTCTTGGTATAATTCACGGTCTTCACAAAAGTAAGTTTATATGAAAGTTTCATAATATCAAACTTTCTTAGTAACATAACAAGCATGTTATTGAAATGAAGAAATTGTGATCCAACTTTATTTATATACAAGATAATGTTTTTATTTGCATTTTCTCTCAGAGTTTGGAGAATCATAGTTTCAGTTTGGGGTCAACAATTGGTATGACATATATAGAAATTGCAAGTAATATAATGAACAGCAAAAATAATGATAATAATGAAAGGCTTAGGAAATCAGCACTTTGAAGAAACTGAATACCTTTTCCAAAAAAGATAGGATTTTAATTTAATTTTATCTTGGTTACTTAAAGAAAGCAGAGACAAGCAATGTTACCAGTTACCAATTTAAAATAAGCACAAAAATAGGAAGTAGGATACAAGGACAGAAACAAGATGGAGAGCTGAAGCAGAAAATAATGTAGTTTAAGAGGCTATATAGTATGGGCTTGCTGGCGATGGATCACCACTTTGGCTCCTTGAAACAAGTGTAAAGACATAATATATTAAGTTACATGATACCAACTACCTTTTTAGCATAACCACATATTCTTCTAGTACTGAGGCTAGAGTAAAAGGATGTCATCTGTTACATAGTCATCAATGGCCTCAATAACTTTCAAAGAATATAACAATAGATTTTATAGAATTCCTTTTTGAAAGAGATTGAACATAATTTCAGAAAATGTAAAGATATTCCTTGCTCATTGATAGGAAGAACCAACATTGTGAAAATGGTTATACTCCCAAAAATGTTATACAGATTCAATGCAATTCCGATGAAAATAAGATTTATATACCTCACAGACCTAGAAAAAACATTCCTAAAATTTATCTGGAACCGGAAGTGACCCAGAATACCAAAAGCAATCCTGGGTAACAAAGACAAGGCAGGAAGTACCACAGTCCTCGATTTGAAATTATACTACAAAGCTGTGATAAAATCAGCATGGTATTGGGAAAAAAAAAAACAGACCTGAAGATCAGTGGAACAGACTAGAAGATGCAGACACAGATACAAAGACACTCAGCCACCCTATTTTTAACAAAGGGGCCAAACATGTTCATGGGAGCAAAGATGCCTCTTAAAAAATATTCTAGAAAAACTGGCTTTCCACATGCCAAAGACTAAAACCAGACCCAAGCCTATCACCATACACCAAAATAAAGTCAAAATGGCTTGAAGATCTACATATTAAAACAGAAACACTAGATCTAATGAAAGAGAAAGTAGGTGCAAATCTTGAAGACATGGAGGTAGGTGGACAGTTCATGAACAAAAAACAAACTGCACGGGAAATACTTCAAAGAATCAACAACTAGGATCTCATCTTATTGAAAAAGTTTTTGCACATCAAAAGAAATCACAAACGGGGTGAAAAGAAAACCCACAAGTTGGGAAAAAAATTTAGCCAATGCCCCCTCAGACATAGGACTTCTATCTAGAACATATACAGAACTTTTTAAAAATCAGGTCCCCCAAATTCAAAGACCCAATACAAAAATGGACATCTGAGATGAATACACACTTCTTAGATGAAGAAGTACGAATGACAAATGAATACATGAAAAAATGTTGAACATCATTAGTCGTTAGAGACATGCAAATTAAAACAACACTGAGATTCCATCTCACCCCAGAAAGAATGTCTATCATCAAGAAATCAACCAATAACAAATGCTGGAGAGGCTGTGGGGCAAAGGGAACCCTTTCCACTATTGGTGGGAGTGCAGACTTGTGCAACCACTGTGGAAATCAGTCTGAAGATTCCTCAGTCAACTAGGATTAGAGGTCCCATTCAATGCAGCTATTCCCCACCTGGGTATTTTTCCAGAAGAACTGAAACATCATACCACAGCGATATATGTGTACCCATGTTCACAGCAGTGCAATTTGTAATAGCTAACTCTTGGAAAAAAATCAAATGTCCATCAACGGAGGAATGGATAAAAAAGATGTGATATTTTTATACAATGGAGTGTTACTCAGCTATAAGGAAAAATAAACTAGAGGCTTTTATAGGTAAATTGATTCAACTAGAGACCATACTCATAGGGAAATAAATCAGATTCACATGTGTAAACATCATACTTCTACCCTATTATAAGAACCTGAAATGGTAAATAAAATCTAAAAGGTACAATAGATATTGTGAAAGGGAAAAGAAGATGCTCAAATAGGAAGGAGCAACTGGGATGAAGGAGGGGAGAGGAAAAAGAAGGAAGAGGGAAAAATGTGTATATGTGTATGTATACACAAGATATCTAAGATAATTGCATTACTAATATCAGTTGGTTTATTGAGAGGAACTGTTAATGTGTAATTGTTTGATCAATCTTGCATGCCCAAATCTGGTTAGATGTGTAACCATTTTGAAGGTGACATTATGTAATATAACAACCATTGTTAATATCCTATCACCATGTTTTGAAATTCTATGTCATTTTTATTATTCTCTATGATGTTTTGTTTATGTATTTGCTTTTGCTATTTTGTTTTTTTAATGAAAAATAAAATTTATATGTATATACAAGGATGACTGGAATAAGCGCATTTCAGATGTCTGTGGTTTATTGAAAGGAACAGTCAAAAGAAAAAAGAGAAAAAGAATTTCTTTTCTAAATGTCTTTAATGAATGAAGCATAACACTAGAAATATTCAACAGAAACATTTCTAGGAGACAATAAAAGAGTATGGAACAAGAATGTCTCATAGTTAATCTGCCATAAAGTAAAATAACAATTTAAAGCCAAGCTATTCAATACATGCCACGAGTCACACAAGGCCATGTATCACAATTAAATACAACTGAAGATTCGGTTCTCTGGTCATACTAGCTACATTTCAAGTTCTACTAGTCATTTGTGTCTGGTCCTACAGCACTGAATAGCATACATAAAGAATCTCTCCATAATTGCAAGAAGTTCTATTAGATGGTCCTGATCCAGACTTTTAAAAAAATGCATACTGATCATCTTTCAAATCACCTTGTCTCAGCCAAGCTTGTGACTGTCTCAGAGCCACTATATTTAAGGATATATTCTGACAACAAGCAATAGGGCAACAAGTACTGCTTTGTAAGTCCAGAGCCATAGCTTTATTAAAACATGCAGAGGTTTCATTATTTTCTCCTAGGGGAAGAATAAATGGTAGTGGACTTAATGTCCATTAAATAAGACCAGAGAAACGTAATCCGTCGTTTAAAAAGAGCAAGATGATACAATAGAAATTATGGAACAGTTGATAGGGGTACTTCATAGTTGTTCAAAATATGAGGAAGCAGAGAACAATTATCATTTCATGAATAAGTGGACTCCTGACCACTGAAATGCTGTACCTCTCTGAGTAGAAATATTTCACTGCATACATAAGAACAGTTTTAGACAGTGATCATTATCTTTACCTCTCAAAGTTCTATCATCATCTTAGGCAGAATATCACAAATTAGAAATATATAGGACATAACTATTGCAGTTGATTTTGTTAGACACTCAACAGAGTTTATGAACCTAAATAGTGTATTAAATTATTCACTTCTTCCAGCATGCCTTTCACAAAGCACTGATGCAACATTTGGGTATCAGTTTCCTAAGCATTTGATTGAATACTAAGCAAAAATGGCATGGTCTCACTGCTTCTACCCTTGGTCTTACATAGGAATGTTCAAGATAGCAGCTAGAGTGATCCTCTGCAAATGGAAAACAGACCATAGCATTCCTCCTTCATAGTCAACCAGGCCCACTGTGATCAGTCTTGACAGCTCCCTCACCTCTACCAATTGCTCCTGGCTCCATCAGCTTCAGCTGAACTAACATCTTTGCCCCTTGTCAGACAAGACACATGTGACCCTGTCTCATGGCTTGGCCTTAACTTTGCAGTTTGTGTCATTTTTGCACTAGGTATCATTTAGTTAACATCCTTGTCTCCACTGAGCCTTGACATAAATTTTACCTTCTTAATGAAATTGTCTCTGCTCAGGCTATTTAATTGTACCACTTGCTCATTCCTTTCTAGTCTCCCAGTCACTCCCCTCCTCATCCTGCTTACCTCATTCTTTTAGCTTTTTCACTGTATTTGCCTTACAGTGTATCATAGTACTGTATAATCAGATTATTTCTTCCATTTGTTATTTATTCTATGTCTCCTTCAGCTAGATAATCTAAATTCCCTAAACACAATACTTATCATGTGGGTCACCTATTCATCTCCAACATCAAGAAGGTTTGGCATATACTACGTACTGAAAAATCATTTGTTGAATGAATGAATGACTTCAGAAGAATTTCTCTTTCTAAGCATACGAAATGATATTTGTCCAGTTTTAACAGTTCTTTTTGGCTATTTCTAAACATTGAATCAAAAACGTATAATTTTTAGTTGGACAAGCTTTTATCAATATTGTAGTATAATCATGCCTTTACATATGAAAGTAAACCCTGTCCCAGAGAGATTAAGTGACAACCCAAGGTCAATCAGCTGATTCATAGCACTGCTACAACTAGAGGATAGACTTTCAGACTCTCAATCTATTCACACAGTGTAATTTCCCAACACTTTGTATATTCAAAAGAACGTACCACTGTTTCCGATAGTTATGCCAGAAAAAGAGATGCTACCATATTTTCAACTACAAAATTATTGTAATAAGGGGACAACTCCAAGAGCAGCACACACTTGAAAGGGTAAATTCAAGAATCTTTATTTAAGATAGAAGCACATTACTTAATAAATACCTCGAATAAGTTCTGAGCAAACTAAAAGCTTCAAAATATGCTTTACTTGAAGTAGAAATTAAGTAATTCAAAAAATAAATATCATAAATGCATAAACTAAACTTTGATCATTTGCTGCTTCTGTTATATGTTTTGCAACTTGGCCTCTACTTTATTCCCTTGTTGACAGTTCCAGTCTTAATGTACATCTTTGAGAAAATAGGTGCTTTTTGGTTCAAACCACTTTTATCTTTGGCTTATTAGAAGCATCCATATATCATAGCCTGGGGAAAGAAGATAAAATAGGGCATCTTTCTTGCATATAAATCATGGCTTGTGGATCATCGCTGTTAATTAAAAATCCTTGCAAGGCTAAATTCAACATGATGGAAGTGTAGGACATCCTTGCTAAAGGACAAACCTGGAAGGAAAAGTATTTTTAAATATCCATGAGAAAGAAAGTACGATTGGATGACTACAGATCCTACCTCTGGAGTTAGGGTTAAAATTTCTTAGGCCTATAATTCTGCACCATAATTTGTTGCTGATTGAAAGTGAACACACAAAAAATTCCTTATTGTAATAAGGTTACTTCTTTGATTCTGTGATGTTTGTTTTTTCCATTTTATGTGGCAAAATAAAAATCCTAGTATTGACTGGATATGGGAAACACTAGCCTTGATCATATAATATGTGAATTTGACAAGGTCAGAAAAATATAAGCACAATTTTTACTATCCCATGTCAGTGACATATTCAAAAAAGGGCCTTGCATTTGGTTCGCATGGTTATTTGATACTATTAATGCGTAAAGGAGAATGGTTAGTATAGAAATCTTTTCAAGGTATGAATGGATATTTATTTTAAGGTTGTAATTACTTATGCTCATGGTCGGTACCAGTCAGGTCAATAAGATTATATTCCAGAAATTGCCTTTTCCCCCCAATGAGTAAATAATGAAGTAATTTAACCTCATCTGCTTCCTAATCTAAAACCTTTCACTTCTTCCATGAGGAAAGGCAGCTGCCTTTGCTTGAGATGTGCTTCTGCACAAGGCCAACAAATACCTTTGGGTTTTATGTGAAGGTCATGCAAAGCTGATCACTCAGGAAATGTGTACAGTTGAAGTGCATTTTCTGTTTCTTGCAGCCATCAATCCTGGCTTTCAGAGATGTCTTCACCTATGTTAAAGGGCAAACACAGTACTGCATTAATCATGGGCATGGCTGTTGCCCTGAGAATTTTTCTTTCATTTATTCTAATTTAAGTGTTTATTCAAATACAGGCAGGAAAAGAAAACAGCACCCAGCTGAAAGTGAAAATGAAAAGGCAGATGGTGTAGTGGTTGATAATAGTGATTGCTCAGATTATGAAATTTTGGGGTTTGCTTTATACTGTCACTATTATTTTGTTATTGTGCAAGCCGTAGCTTCTTGAAGGAAATTAACATCTTGAAAATCGCAACTAGACTTAAACATTGTACCTGCTATCACAGATTAAAATCACCTAATGGTCAATGTAGTCCTTTTTTCTTTCTTCACGATTCACATAGCAAATAATGACAGTATCCGACATGAACACACACTTACTGTTCACTAGGCAGGGCACTATCTCACTTTATCCTTTTAAAATCAGGAATCTAGCTAGCAGAGGTTTCAGGAATCAAGGAATGACCAACAAATCCCAAGATCTGGGCACTTGGCCACCAAACTGCTGTGCCGCCTGTGGGCACAGTTACTTTCATGCCTTATTCCTCAGATCTTCCACTTTCTGCTTATGCCTCCTATGCATGATATAGGATTCTATCAATGAGGTTGCTTTGGGATATTTATAAGAGGTAAACTGGTTGAAATGCATTATGAAAAATAATAATTTAACTGAAATATTTTCCTTTCTCTGATATTTTAGAAGTTGGCACTATAATCATATCTGAAAAAATTTGTAACTTTAATGTAATTTTGACTATTTTACATTTATCTTTCTGTGGTCACTACTAAAAGATGTTTAGAATATTAAAATGAATAAAATCGTTGTTTTCTGGCAGACAACTTTTTAACACATAGAGTTGAAATGGACTGATTTGCATGAGGAAAGCAGAAACACATGTGGAAAGGGATGTGTATAAGTGGTTTTAACAAATATTTCTCTCATTTGTTCTCCCAAACATTTGTTGAGTGCCCACTGTATACGGGGTTGGGTGCTAAACATTGGACAAATTCTCTCATATATAAGTTACTGGCTCATCTTTTGTGATACCAGAAACGGTTAGAATGCTTCCATAGTGGAGATTTTGTTTCTCTTATTTTCCACTAGACACCACAAGGCAAGCAATAGGGGGAAGGTGAGGAATTGGTCTCCATTGTTAGAGTAGTATTATAGATGAAAGTCATCAACTCCCAAGTTTTCATCAAGGAAATTATATGTCAAGCTAAATCAAAATGGAAGACGCTTATTAACTGGGTAGGTTCCATGGGAGGCACAGTGTTCTTTACTGGATAGGGAGAGAGAATGAAGGTGAGTAGCCATATTCCAGAACAAGAGAACAATATAAGAAAAGTAAAATGACTGAAACTCTACTTTAATTTCAGTTTTTCTCTGCAGTTAATTTTCTTGGTTTATTTTTTAAAACTCATTTTAACACTGGAGATCTAGAAATTGGAATGAATGGTCTGTAATGTTCACTTGAATGTTGTGTAAGTGGTGTCTTCATTTTCTATTTATCAAGTTCAGGATCCAGGGATGCCCTTCCTTTGTACTGTCTTTATATTTCTGCAACATTTCTAATTCTGCTACCGTTTCCTGACCCAGTGCAGTGAGTCCTTATGTCAGTTCTCTCCATGACACCTCTACCAGTTAAATAATTTCTGTCAACCACTATAGACTTTGGAGATGGCAGGGGGGGAGTTTTGCATTAACTAACTGTCCATAAGATTGTATCAGTCCTTTTTGAAACACTGGCCTGTAGTGTGTGGGTAATGACCCAGTTACAGCATTATTGAACATGAGCTTAACACAAAGGTTTTCAAAGGCATTTGGCAAAAACTAACTCTTTCTGTAAAGCCCGAATGGAAATTAAGCAAAGTTCGCTCCTCCTGTGGTCTTGATTACTCTTGGGTCATTAACTTTTTTGTTGCTTTAAAGGATGTCTTCTTTATTCCATTCATATGGGCATGGGCATTATACCAAAAAGTATAAGAGAAAAATTACTTTTCTCCATAATTTAGAGCCCTATACTAGAATTCATAGGGAAAGAAAAAGACATTGCAACAAGTTGACATGTTCCTGGTTCTCAATCTTATTCTACTCGAGGAGTGATCTAATTGAATTAGGAGTATTTGAACACTTGAAAATGGTAGTTTTGAAACACGTTTTATTATTTTCTTACAAGCCAAACAGTATCTCCAACGGCTGTGTTGTCAATTTAGTGTCGATACTTTAAAGTTGGTTTTGTTTTTGAAGGTCTCCTTTCCAAGTGATGATAACAATTCCAGATGACTCAAAAAGTGATGCTAATTCAATTCCATAATAGAAGATGCCACACAAATGTTAAAAGTTTTGAGTCTTCCCTAAAGAAATCAAGAACAGATTTTATGCTCTTATTTATAGAAAACATGATTATGTTGACGTCCTTAGAATGATTTTCTCCTGGTTTGTCGAGTTGCCCATGTTTTTATTTCAGGTTTTACATATTTGAAGTTTTCCCCTGATATCTTTTATATGGCAAAGAGTGGGAAGATGTACAGAAAATGCAACATGGGTCAGAGGTGCTCTTACTGCTTTACTCCAAGTTTCCCATGTATGGTTATTTAGCACGTGCACTACACAAAGGTACCAAACTCACCTAGTGATGAATATGAAATCCAAGCTGTACTTTTCTCAAGCCGTATCCCTCACATGCAAATGCATTTTGCAGAGGAAAAGGTGATTTTTTCTCCATAACAAGGCAACTACAGTTTAACATGTCAAATGTCAGTGGGGTTGCTTCAGACAAGAGGTGTGCCTTATTCTAACTCACCCAAGAGTACCCCATGAACTACTAGGATCTTTCCAAGTTCCTAACACGAAATCACTAATCATCTTAGAAACTGCAACTAATACACAGTGGAGGCGCATGTTTTAAGTCAGGCTCCTTGGAGGCAGAGCCTAGGACCAGGATTCTTGTTCAAGTATAACAGTTAGCAATCCTTACATAGCACTGACGCTATTCCTGGAACATAGGGACTTCAATGCTAAAACCAGGAAAGCCTGGGCAAACCAAGATAATTTGGTTACATTCCAAGTAACATACTGAGGGAGTGTTTTCAGGAAAAAGGAAGAAGGACAGAGCAGGGTAAGAAAACAAAAGAAGGAAAGAGTCTCAGCTGGAGAGACTTGTTTCAATCCAGGCCGTGGGGGAAATCTAAGACTTAAAGTAGTTTGGTCACCTTGAGATAAAAAAGCCATTTGTTGTAAATTGTCAGCCAGTCATTGGCTGTCCCTGAGGGTGGAGGATGCATAACTTCCTCGGTGACAAAGCTCTCCCTTTGGTAAAGGCCAATGATGGCAAGTCTAGAGAAGGGGTCAGCTGTGACCCATCAGCAGCCAATATTCTAGTAACCAGGGGATGGGTGCAACACCCAGGTGAAAAGAGAGTTATACGTCTCTGCATCCTCTCCAACCCATCGTTCATACCTGCACTGTTTGCCTAACTATACTACCAGAAGAATGACAGAGGGTAATACAGCATTCATATCACATAGTGCCAAGAAAGAAAAGGCTTTGAAAAAACAGATAATTCTCCAGGAGCAGATCACAGGGTTAAAGTCCTCACATTGTTTCATGGAGAAAGCCTGGTGAGATCATCTCCTCCAGGTCTAAAATTCTACTCCACACCTATTATATCTCATCTTGTTTATCTCCTCTTGTGGATATGAGCAAAAATGTTCACAGTGTTCTCTGTTATGAAAAACTCTGACAAAATATCTTCACCAGTGCCTCATAGAGAATGGTCAGCTCTTCATGCTTTGCCTAAGAGCTTCTTGCTTTTAGGGAAGAAAGTACTACATCCTGAGAAGCCATCAGTCATGAGTACTTGAATGATTTCCACACCCTATATCAATGATGGTGAACCTTTTAGAGCTTTCAGTGACACAAACAGCCTGGTGCAGCACACATGCCATAGGTTCACCACCACTGCCTTAGATGGTCCCAAAGGTAAAAAGATTAATTGATTGCATTTAAAGAATTTGGAAGCCTTTAGCCATTGTCATACTACTTCATGTTCAATGTCAAGTAAACTGTACTGCAATTGCTGGAGACTAGAATTTGTTTGTTTTAAAGGAAAACTGTAGATTCATAAAACAAGAAACACAGGGCACTGACTTTTAATTGTGCACCAAGCAGGGATGAAGTGAGGGGTCATAAAAGACTAGTAGCTGAGTAGTATGTTGAATGTAGAAGAGAAAGTTGAAAATTAAATACAGTATGAACTAATATATATTTTGGGCCACATTTTTGTGGTGGGTTGACTGGAGTATTAGTCACCCTATTTCTCTTGGCTTCACTGTGATCTGATCTTGGAAATTTCAGTTATGCCTAAGAAGCTGGATGTTTGTATAATGTATCTCTAGAAAGTTAAGTAAGAAATCCAAGAAAACATTGATTTCCTCTATGGAGAAGAACTAGATGTCTGGGGAACAGAGCAGCAGAGTGAAGTTTTATCACATTCCCTTTGGAACTTTTGAATTTTGAGTCATGTGAGTATATCATCAATTCACAAAATAATTTTACAATTTAAATTAAATAATCAATACCAAACAATAAGATAAGAAAGAGGATGAATCAATTTGAGCTGCATTTTAGTATTGTGCGACTGGCTTTCCAGAGCTACACTGATGGATTCTGCTTCTAAATTCATTCTATTCATGTTTATTAATCACCAAATAACTGATGGATTTGATTTGATTTTGCGAGTGATGAGACTGTACAATTACTAAGTCACAATGACTTTTTGTGATATTTTCCCACATCAAACAAGTCACAAACAAGATGAATAAAACATATATATACTCACTCACAAGCAACAACTGAAGTCCAATTTAAGCATTATGATGTTGCAGAAAGTACATGTGTTTGGGAGTAGATCAACTGGGTTCAAATCCTATTTTGTTATTAACTATGGGCTCTTTGTGAAGGTTAGTTAACCTCTTTGAACCAATTTTCTTATCTGTAGGTGATAATAATGGCTGCCTCAAAGGGCCATTTTAGGGATTAAGTGAGAACACATGTGAAAATTTATAAAAAGAGGAAGTTTCCTTTTCTCTGCTAACGCATCTGGTATAGTGCTATACACACAGATGGTAATAAATAAACATGAGCTTAGTAATAAAACAAATGCCAACACATGACTAATTGATGAAAATTAATTTGGCATCAATATTATAGCACATTATAAAGAAAATACAACTAAGATTTAGGATATCTCATTTTTCACCCTAACACTCTTTGACCTTAAGTGAGTTACATGATCTCTTTGCCATTCAGTTATTTCTACCAAGATGCTTTTTCCTTCAATATAAGCAATTTGCCCTCTTGTATCCTACAAATTTTTACTGCAGACCTTTAAGTAAGCGTTTCCCAGAATACCCACTTAAATTTTCAAACCCTCTCTTCCCTGAAATTCTAGATTATTTATCATGACTACCACGTTGTTTACTTTACCTGAAGATTTAGTTTCTAGTTCACTCGCCCGTTTACAACATAAACCCCATGGAGGGGATGACTGCTGTTTATTGTGTACCCTGCTCTATCTTAAACATCTAGAGTAGTGCCCAGTGCTACATGGGAAACAGTACAATTTTATTGAATGAACAAATGTAAAATTGTACATTGAAGGGCAGGGATAAGGGAAGCCTACCATCCTTCCAGTTATACATTTTTATGAAAAATGCCCTAAATGACTCTTTCATTGCAATTTGAAGTTATCTTTAAAATTTTTAGATCTATTTTACTGAAGAAACTAACACTAGAATAATGACATTTTCCATTATTGAAAAATAATATGATAATAGTAGCTGTGTTCTATAATAATGACACATTTAATTAACAAAGGGAAATCGGTCATTGAAAATCATAAATATTTGAGACTATGAAGGGGAAAAACAAACTAAATAAACTGATGCATTTGCTCAGGTATTAAGGCAAGATTAGAAATTTTTCATTCACTCTTCAAAACTATAGTAAATACAGCATTTTTTCTTTGGAATTATTTATTTTGATAGCTTTCTATTTAAATTTCAATATGCTGCTTAATTGATAGAAGCTTAAATTTTGACAATAAGATCACAAATATATACTCATAGATTTTGGAGGGCAACATTTAGACATTTTCTTTTTTAATTCTTTGATTTGCATGTAACTTTTAGTTTCCTTGTTGGAGTCTTTATTTCAAGAATTGCAGTACAGTTTGGCATTTCAAAATAGAGTAATAATACCAATATAGAGTAAGAATGAGTGTCTCACATGTCTTGTCAGAAATGCACTGGGAGGCAACTTCTGTCTTCCTAACAAAATTGTTCATTGAACTTTGTGTGTACATCTTTGAAAGCTGGGTCAGTGAAAAGTCAATTATTGATCTAAGAAACAGAAGCCTTATACTATAGTCAATATCTCTCAGTGTCTCAATATGTGATCTTAGTTTTGTTCCATAAACCCAGAGTCTCACTCCTGACACTTTAATGGTAATAAGGACAGAGTGAACACTGTGGACATTGACCTTCATTAGGTATTCATTACCTGTCTGTCTGACAGTGACAGAGGCTGTACTTTGGTCTCTCTTGATTTTTCCCTCTGGTATTTTTATGGACCTGACATTGTAGTTTTAACTCAAAGGAAAACATGGCCAACCCTAGTTTGAGATTTTGCAGCCAATTAAGCACAGCAAAAACACAAATGATAAGTTATAATTTCAGCTCAATATATTTTCCTCTTGTAGCATAAAAACTGTATGTGTTCATGAAGCCATTTCATTTCTTTCCTTGAAAAAAGAAATAAAAAACTAGTGTTAAGATTTGGATTTAAATTGTCCTCCAAAAGTCTCCTGTTCGTGGTGGGGTTTTGCGCAGGTGCTTGGATCATTGAGGCCATAAACTCACCTGTGGTTAAGTCCACTGAGAAGCTCATAGCTGACTACACTGTTTAGAGTTGGGATCTGGTTGGAAGAAAGGACACTGTGAGTGTGATCTGGAAGGATGTATTCCTTGTCCCAGGTTCTTCTTTTCTCTTTCTGCCTCCTGGCTGTCATGAGTTGAGCACCTTTCCCTCTGGCAGGTCCTTCCTTGGAACCAGCCAACCACAGGCTTAAACCACAAGCCAAAATAAGCCTCTTCTCCTTTCGGTTGCAGGTGTTGAGCATTTTGTCACAGCAACAGAAAAGTGACTGATATATCTCTGTCTCTGTTGCACCTGCATGAAGACATGTGACTAGTCATGTACAATGGGGGAAAATAAAATTATAAATCCTCAATTAGAGGCTTGGTCAGGAGAATCTCCCATGAGTTCTTCTAGGTACTTGTATAGACTTTAATTTCTCTGTTTTTGTTTTTTGTTAATATATATTCATTAATAAATTAATGGAGTTCAGTGCGATATTTAGGTAAAGCATGAATTAATCAAATCCAGCTTCCCTTTATGTCCTTTTCTTGCCTCTTGTATACAAAGCATATAGTAGAGGATCCCAAAGCTAATCCAGGAGAAGGTAGATATCTTGATTACAGTCTGTGTCTTCAACCTCCATGCACCCAGTGCAGACAGGAGATTCTGACTCAGAAGGCCCACAGACTGAAAACACCACAGTTCATGTTTGGGCCCTCCGTGCACGTGCCCTGCACTGCTTGAGGTACTAGAGCAGGTGGTCCACAAACTGCTGACACTGCAGTTCGTCTTTGGGCTTTGTGTGTGCCCTGACCTCCTGGAGGTCACAGAAGTAGGCAGTGCATGATCACCGCCAGTACAGCCTACATCTGGCTCCTGCATATGCCCCGAGCTGCCTGGAGACACGGAATCAGGTAGCCCATGAACTGTTGACCCTGCAGTACATGTCTGGGCTCTGCCTGCACTCTGAACTGCCTGGGGACACAGCACCACTGGTCCATGATTGTGCCACCAGTGCAGCCCACTTCTGAGTTATATGGATGCTCTGACTGAAAATCGACCCAAGTCTATCATCTTGCACCAAACTCAAGTCAAAATGGATCACACATCTCAATATTAAAATACAAACACTATATGTATTGGAAGAGAAAGTAGATAAAAATCTTGAAGACATAGGGGTAGCCAGAGATTTCATGAACAAAAACCAAACTTCCCGTGAAATACTTCAAATAATCAACAACTGGGATCTCATCCTACTAAAACGTTTTTGTACATCTATAAAAATCACCTGCAGAGTAAAAAGAAAACCCAAAAATTGGGAAGAAAATTCAGCTGACTGTCCCTTGTACAAAGGTCTTCTATCTAGAACATATAAAACATTTAAAAACATCATCCCCTCCATATTCAAAGACCCAATCCCAAAATTGGCACCTGAGATGAATACACACTTCTCAGATAAAAAAATACAAATGGCAAGTAAGTACATGAGAAAATGTTCAACATCATTTGTCATTCAACAAATGCAAATTAAAATGACATTGAGATTTTATGTTACCCCAGGAAGAATGGCTATCATTAAGAAATCAACCAATAACAAATGCTGGTGAGGCTGCAGAGAAATAGGAACTCTTCTCCACTGTTGTTGGGAATGCAGACTGGTGAAACCTCTGTGGAAATCAGTTTGGAGATTCCACAGAAAACTGGGTCTGGAAGTCCTACTTAACCCAGTTATTCTCCTTTTCGGTATTTTCCCAGAAGATCTGAAAACATCATACCACACTGATATATGTCCACCCATGTTTATAGCAGTGCAATTTCTATTAGCTAAATCATGGAAGCAACACAAATGTCCACCCACTGAGAAATGGATAAAAAAGTTGTGGTATTTTTATATAATGGAATATTACTCAGCTATAAATAAAGATACTAGGCTTTTACAGGTAAATGGTCACAACTAAAGACTACACTCAGAAGTGAAATAAATCTCACCTCCATGTGCAAGCAACATATTGTCTCACTAGTGTAAGAACCCGAAAGAGCAAATAAAAATTAGGAGGTATGACAGACATTGTGAAACAAACAGAAACTGCTCTAAAGAGCTACTAGGATGAGGGAAAAGAGAAAAGAAAGAAGGGGAAATTATGTACATATGTATGTACAGGATAGATAACATAGTTGTACTACTGACTTCTATTGCTTTACTGAAAGAACAGTTAATGATTAATTATTTGATCAATCTTGCATGTCTGTACTTGTTTTCCTGAGAAATCACTTGGAAGATATCAATACGTAATACAACAACCATTGCTAGTTTCCTACCACTTTGTAATTCAATATTGCTTGCATTGTTCTTTGTTTTTCTGTTTGTTTGCGGTGATCAAACTCAGGACCTTGAGCTTGCCAGGCAGGCGCTTGTGCCACTGAGCCATATCCTCAGCCCGCTTGTATTGTTCTTATTCTATTTTGCAAATGGAGGTCTATTTGTTAATGTGTTTTCCTTCTTTTTATTTATAAAATAAATTTTAAAAAAAGATGTCTTAATGCTGGACACACCGCACTGAAGGAAGTTGCCAGAAAGAATTGAATAACCAGAAATAAAATGCTCTGGAGTTGACATTAGCAAGAAATGAACTTATTGAGCCTTTGAGGTTTGTAGTTCATTCTTATAAGATAGACCTATCATAAATAATATATATGCTACCATTATTCAGTTAACTACAAAATAACTCTTTGGCCTGCATTGGTTTACCTTTTAAACGAAGAAATTTAATGCTAAGTCAAATTTATGGTAACAACTGATTTGACCATCCAGTCAGATTTTGAGATGGTTAGATTTGGAGTACTGTGGACATATGCACTAAAGCTTATCTCCAGAACTCATGTTCCTACACTGTAACCAACTTTATAGATGAACAGAGAAAAAAAAGAAAAACTAGCCATTTCACATACTTAAAGGTAATGCCTTGTATTTTATCCAGAGGCACATAGGAAAGTACTTTAAGTGTACACTCACTAGGCCAAGCTACCAATTTATATGTAAGTTTTAAAAGGAAAAGACAGTGTTTCCTTGGCAATGGGAATTCTGCTAAATTGTATATCATCTCTGGGCTAAGGTCAAGTTGATGTAGTCGATCTTCAAATTTTTTTCAATAAAACCATGAGAAAATGAAAATAGTAATTTACAACAAAAGCACAGAGAACCTTCAATTATGACTTTTAACTTCTGCTGAAGAAGGAGAAAATATTTCTTAACAGTTACAGGAAATGCATGTTTCACACCTAAGGAATTAATGTTGGGCATATATATTTAAATATTCGTAACTTTTCTTGTTACAAAATAAGAATGTTTCTATTGATTGGAAAATATTTTATGCTCATATCTTGTGCTCTGAGTAACTATTTTAAATTTAATAATATGCAATGTACTATTATTATTCTCCTGTCATCTTGTTATAAAATTGTGTTTTACCTCTTTTCTATAAGATAAAAAATAATAATGTTTCTTTTTAGAAGCATGTTGTTTAGTCTCCAAATATGTGGAGATTTTCCAGATATCTATCTGTTATTTCTTTCTCTTTAAATTTCACTATGGTCTCACAGTATAGCTGTATGATTTCTATTACTTTAAAATTTTATTGAGGCATGTTTTATGACTCAGAATGTAGTCTATCTTGGTAAATGTATCATGTCAGCTTGAGAAAAAACATCTAATCTGTTGTTGAATGAATTAGTCTATAAATGTCAATCTAGTAGAGCTAGTTGAATGATGGTGCTGTTCACTTCTCTTATATCCTTACTAATTTTTCATGTGCTAAGTCTGTCAATTACTGAAAGAGAACTGTTGAAGTCTCCAACTACAATAATTAATTTGTCAATTTCTCCTTGTAGTTCTATCAGTTTTTCTTATATATTTTGATTTTCTTTGGTTAGGTGCAGACATATTAAAAATTGTTATGTCTCCTTAGAGAACTGACTCCATTACAGTTATAAAATGTTTCTCTTAAACTTTGTCAATCTTTATCCCTCAGCAGAATCCTATGTGTAAGGTTAACATAAGTCCTCAAGCTTTCTTTTAATTAGTATTAGCATATATGTGTTTCTGCATTTCTGTCTTTATATTTAAAATGGATTTCTAGTGGCCTACACTTCACTCTGACAGTCTTTTATTAAAATTCAAAGTGACCCTTGAAATAGATTATCTACCATATTTTCATTTGTTTTCTCTTTTATCCTTGTTCTTTGTCTTTTCAAATATTCCACTCTTTCTCTGAGAACTCAGGTTTTAAGTGAGCATTTCACTGTTATTATTCCATTTCTCTCTTCTTTTAGCATGTCAGTTACTTTTAAAAACTCTAGTGGTTGCCATAGAGTTTGCAATATGCACTAACCAAAATTACCCTTAGACAGCACTGTGCAGCTTCATCGGCAGTACAGTTAACTTAGAGCATATCCAATTTCTCCTTTCTATCCCTGCTTTTATCACTATTGGACATTTCATTCATCCATAAGGTATAATCACCACGTACAGAGCTGGAGATCCAACACAATTGTAGTACTGGGGGTAGAGAGAGAGAGAAAGAGAGAGAGAGAGACATGAGGGAGGGAGGAAGGGATAAAGAGGGAATAGAAAGGAACAGAAGGACCTATATCACCGAATATATTATTGCTATTATTATGGACAAATTACTATCTTTAGATCAATTAGAAATAAAAATGAAAGATTTTATTTGACTTGTATTTGGAGTAAGTATTAGAAATCAAATCCAGTCTTACACCTACTAAGCAAGAAACTACCACTGAGCTACACCTCCAATCCCATTTATTTCTAGTCTTCCTGTTTTATGTACACTTGATGTTCTCACCTATATCATTTTCCTCCTTTGTCAAATATATTTTACCATTTCTTATAAGGTGGATGTACTGGTGTCATATTCTTCAATTTTTGTTTGTCAGAAAATGTATTTGTTTCAATTTTACATAAGTTTTCAAAGAATTATAGATTGATGAGGTTTTTCTTGCTATAGCACCAATTTTTCTCTCTACGCTGTCCACTCATTTTCTTGATTTTTTTTTTTGATCTTTTTGAGACAGTGTCACACTATGCAGTTCATGTTGGCCTTGAGCTCACTTTGTAGCCCAGGTTGGTACAAGGACCCTCCTGCCTCAGCCTCCCAAGTGCTGGGATTACAGGCGTGTGCCACCAGGCCGAGCACCTTGGTCTTTTCTAAGGAGCACAATGAAACTAGAGTTAAGGCCTCTTTTGTAATCATCTCAATTCAATTTTTTTACCTTTCTCCATAGAGAAAACTACCATCCTTATTTTAACCTAGATTTTCCTGACACTTTTGCTAGTTTTATACATAATGTGTATTATTGAACATCACAAAACCTTACTTATGCAACCTGCTATAATTTTCTATCTTCAATGAATGATCCTCTTTGATAATTTATACATATTGAGATATGTAGGTCTGGTTTGCTAATTTTCATTGTTTTATTCTTGTATTATATGTTGACACAGGTTTTTTGGCTTTTTATTCTCTTTTATTCTTTTATTTTAAAGGGAAAACAACAAAACAAAATAACAAAAACAAAGACAAACACAAAAACAAAGCAACACAAAAACTATAAAAATGATTATTTTTATACAGAATTTCAAAAGATACAGAATTTCAAAAGAAGATGATAGGAAATAAACAGTGCTTAAAAGAGCAACAAGCCAAACCAAGAGCCCAAAGAAGGGAGGAGATTATAAAACTCAGGG
>PVLD010028649.1:0-19134 GCA_004027595.1 Dinomys branickii
AAAAAGATTAGAGATAAATTTGCTAAGAGTACTAGGGGTAAAAGTGTGGTTAATTAGATTCAAGAGATAATGAGCAGCAGGTATGGTGTTATATGCCTGTAATCCTAGCTATGCAGAAGGCTGGGGCAGGAGGACAGAAAGTTTGAGCCTGGGCAACTCAGTGAGATTCTGCCTCAAAACAAAAAAAGCTGGAGGTATCTTACTACTTCCTGGGTTCAGTCGTTAGTACTAAAACAACAATAACAATAAAACCGATAATGGGAAGAATGTATTTTCAAATTAAATAGAAATAATTTATAGCAAAATTATTTTAATTACCTATATTTAACTGGCATTTAAAAAATTTCTAAAGCCTATTCAAAACAAAATCTAGAAGAGCAATACATTCAAAATTAGATGTCTTAAAGCAGACAACCCAAAGATAAAAATATTGATTATACAAGCCCATGAACTCTAACAGATTTATAAACTCTCACTCACCAGTTCTATTTTCAGCAACGTAACATCTATCAAAATAGTAAACTTCTGAACAGCTGCTAGTCCTTTCAGGAGTGCAATAACCCATGTATCCACATGCTGAGCCAGGGGCCAGGACAGCCAGTCAATCATTCTGAAAATTGAAAGAAACCAAAATATCAGACTAAAAATATTTTCAACATTATTTTGTTAGGAAAACAAAAGTTATAGTAGATAACCACTCACATACTAAGCTTGCTAGTAAAAACCACTGAATAAGATGTGGAAAAGCTGTAATGGTTGACTATGCTCAAGGAATTTCCAATTTTGTGAGTGTATAGATTCTTATATTCAACCCATTAAAAACGTGCTCATTTCTCATAAATGCAAAATTTAAAATTTATGCTACGTAGCCACATCAGTTATTTATTACGCAAACTTACTCTAAGAACAGTTGAAATAAGATATCAGAACTAAGACAAGGGTGTCAGCCAAGACTTCTCCTTCCTGGTGAGTGCAGTCTAATATGTAATACACTATTAAGAGAGGCTATATTTTGAAGTGTGAAACAGGTGTCTTCATCTCTTTCAAAATCCTACAATACAAAGACAACATAAGAAAACCTCAAATACAAGAAAAGGCACTGAATGTGTAAATATGTTAATGGTCATTTTTTATAAAAAATATTTCACATTTTCTATTAATGAGTGTTTTTCTTCTTGAATATCAACCCAGTTCAATGGAAAAAAGACGAAGTAGGGTACTAAAGCTAGATCTTTGATGAAATGATTGCTATAACTCTTTTGGAAAGCAACTGGGCCAAGCATTCATATTATCTGACCTCAGAATCTAATTATGGGGATTACACATGAAGAAAATAGGGAAAAAAACTCCAGGTATTGAAGTAAGAGTGACTGGTTTAAAAATCTCAATTCACAATTTATGAGCTGGGAACCCTACATTCCTTATTCTCTCTGTGTATGAGTTTCCTCATTTTTAAACTTCAGGTAAGCATGCTTATTTTACAATACTGTTGTGCAAACTGCATGAAGCAACATGTACCACTGGAAATACTGTGACTGTCTCTCCACCAACTACTAACACACAATGACTGTATAATATCATGTCAAATACAAATACCTAATGGTATATAATGTCAAATGTAAAATCAGAAATATAAATCTGTGACCAAAATAGCAATCGCCATGTTAAAAGGACTAACACAGAAACTGAGTTTATTTTCAAAAAAACTGTGTTTTATATCTATGCTTGTATTGGGTTATCTTTATCAAGAGTTTTGTTTTTAAGATTAAAACATCTCAGGAGACATCAAGAGTGGTCCTAAAGTCCAAATGCACTATTAGCTATAAGTTATCTGCTTGTTCTTCTATTACCTACACAAATTTTATTTATTTTCTTGTTTTACTGCTTTCCTCCAACAATAATGGCTACAAATCATTGGAGTAGTTCTTGATAGCCTATTCCACACTTTCCAACTATTACAAGGTTGACTCTTATAAAACTTGTGGCCGTTCTACACATATAGAGAAGGCAAAAAGGAACAGCTGGTATACATGTGTAAAGAGCACTCACAGTAGCACCGTTTATGATATGGAAAAACTACAATAAGCCTAAATGACCATCAATAAGGAAAGGCAAAGTACAGTACTGACATTGCAGAATACTACTCAGAGTTTTAAAGAGGGAGGCGGACCTATGTGAATCTATCTATGGCAACCTGAAATGGAAAGATGTAAAATATTGTTAGATTTTTAAAAATATACTAGTATTTTGCTTAAGAGAAAATCATATTAGCACATATATGGAAATATGCACACAAAAAATAATGTGGTGGGGGAGGGGTATGTGTGAGCACTTCTCTTCGGGTCTGTAGACTTTTCACTCTGAAGAGAGTGGCACCAACACAGCAGAATCAGACCAGATTCAAGGCCATACCCCCTATAATTTAGCTACTGAGCACTGGTAAAGGGTGAAAGCGGACACAAAACAGAAACCCCCACTTGGCAATGGCTCTTTATTTGTAACTAGTAAGCCTTTCCTTCTGTTTTTACGTTTAGTTTCCCATCTCATAAGCCTCCACTCTACATTACCCCAGACATACCAATTTCATGACTGATCTTAAATAAACATTACATTAGTATTACACAAATTAGAAGTTTCCATAGTTGAGTATCGGTGGCCTTCTAAAATTCATGTGCTCAAACTGAATTCTCTACATGTGATACCAAAAAGCAGAGCCCTTGAGAGGTACCTAGGTTCTGAGAGCAGAGTTCTCATAAATGGGACCAGTGCCTTATAAGAGAAGCTGAAGGAAGTTCTCTGGCCACTTCTCCTACATGAGGACACATAGACGGCACCATCAAGGAGCAATAGCACCTCATCTCAGACTTTTCACCCCTCAACAGCACAAGAAAAGAATTTCTATTTATTGACTACCCAGTCCAAGGTATTTTGCCATAGCTGCCCAAAAAGACGTAAGTTGTTCATAAAACATATACTTACATGTCTATTATACAGTAAGTACTGTTTTAGGTGCCTAGACTGTAATAGTTTCTGCCCTCAATTAAAAAAAAAAAAGTCAGGAAATTTGTCAGTGGTCACATACAATTATCAGTCAATGGTACTGGTATCTGAATTAACCTCTGCCAAGCATTAAACGCTGTGCTTTTTTGTCACACTGCAATTACCTATCAGTTCTGTTTCAATTTGATTAGACTTGTATAAGCCCTACTCCTCTCAGGCACAGACACTATAGGATGTTATTTTTATGGCTAAGGGAAATAATCATATCTACCATGTATTGGTTATTATCAGTTTGAATTCTAAAGACACTTTACTTTTTATTGAATTCCTTACAGTTTCAAAGAGCATTTTAACTTTAGTCATTACCTGTATCTTTCAAGTCTTATCTCCTGCATTGGACTATAAACTCAATGGCAATGACCTTGTTTGAATCTTACAGTTTTCAATCTCCAGTATTTAGTAGAGTGCCTGGCACTGAGCAGCAGCTGATTTGTGGTGTGAGTGAAAGAAAAAAAGAAAGAAAAAAACATGCAACCTTAAGAACATAACATGAAGAAAGGCAACATTATGAAAGGCAATAAACAAATCTAATCATAACGTATGAGGAGTAAAATCAACTTCCACCTTCAGATGGCAGGCTGATGGCTCTATCTAGCCTTCAGTACTTCTTGTTCTAGTGTTTTAAAAATTAAAATCTTTTACATAGAAAGCTGGATTTCAGGCTTCTTTTGAAAATTTAGATCAAATCAGACTGCACTCAAATTTTCTTGTAAAATAAAACCAAACTTGAGGGTTGGTTTTAGGTGTTTGTGTACTCCTCTAGCTATCCTTACACTTGCACTTGGCTTGTTCTGTACTTTGTATCATCTGTCTGCTCCCGGAATGGTGTTTGTATTTGCATTTCTTTGGATTACAAAACAATGACCTTGAAACATGGAAAGTGCTACATTTTGCGATACACAGGACTTAATGCATTCCACAATTCAGGTTGCAACTAGAATGAGTTCTGCAATGACAATTGTGGAAAGAACTAAATTCATGAACCTATATACCACTATATACGAAGAAAAGCCTAGTAGCATGATGTTATGGGACGAGAATTTCAAGAACAATATATACAAAAATATAGATGAAAATGCAATCATATAAGGCAAGAATATCACTATAAATTAGTAGTGATAGATGCCACTCAATAGGAAAAGATTATACCTCACACACAGACTTTTCTCATACATAAACCATTTTCACAAATCTTGGAAATTAAAGACTGCCTGAGCGATACATAAAAGTGACAGTTAAATTGATTCCATTAAGTTTAAAAGCAAAAAGAAGAATGAAAAATTAGGTGGAAAGAGCCTTTTCAAACACTGAAGTGAAGAGGAAGAAAAGGTGGAACAAATTAAAGTTCCTAGAGTTTGTGTTACAGAGTACGGCATTAGTAAACACGGAGCTTTCTGGGAACCCAACATAAACACTTCAGTCCACATGTTACTGATGAGTATAATTTTATAATGGCACAGAAACCATTTTGCTCCAAATCATTACACTTATATTCTATTTCAATGTGCTCAGTACACACACACACACACACACACACACACACACACACACACACCACACAAATTACACAACAAACAGGCAGAAATAAAATAAGACCAGATAGATAAGAAAGGCTCAGGAAAAAGTCACTGAAATAATACACTCAATGGTTGCAATAGTAATAATCTGGGTAAGGTGTAAGGGATACAAAGAGCTGCGGTCATCCTTTGCTTGCTTTGCTACCCTCTGCAAGGTAGAAGGCAGAACATGTGTCTTAAGCCTTAGCAGCAAGTTTGTTACATTGTGCTCATGTCCAGAGACTTTGGCTGAGACTAAGGGTGGCAGACTAATTCATCTTGCAAGAGAAATTTCAAGGCAGTCTAAGGTTGAGGTGGTGGCATGGCTACTCTTGAGGGCTTTTTGACAGATTTATGTTGAGAATCAGGAGCAAAAATCCTGGTAGAATGACTGAAAGTACTACTGCTTTTGTGCTAGTGCTTTTGCACTATTGGACAGTTAAAATTTTTTAAGTTTAATTATCTTAAGTGGCTTCTGCATTATGGTACAGTTTAAAAAATTTTAAGTTTAATTATTATTTGCCTTGATATTCTTTCCCATAGGTACTATATTTACAGGTGCTCCCTCATCTCCTTCATGTATTTACCACCATGGTCACCTCAGTGAAACCTTCCTCATTCATTTTATTTAAAATTGCGAACTGTTCCCTTATGTCTTTTCCCCCTTCTTGTTCACATTTTCCTACCAAAGCACTCATTATCCAACACAATAAATTATTTTTCTTATCATATTTGTGACATAGCCTAAAACAAGATCAACTTTAAGATATATAATTAGTTAAGTACCACTAAGGCAAGAAAAGTTGTGCTGGAATAACTGGGATACCCATGATTGGTCGCTTCCACATTTTCACATCTTTGAAATTAGGATATACACTGGGATGTTATCAGATTACTTTCTGCATCTCCAACTAGAAAATAAGCCCTTGAAGGCAGACATTTTTATCATTTTGTTGAGGATATTTTGAATACTCCCTCGCCCTCATGGTGAGTGTTCAATATATGTGATTTGAATAAATCAATGAATGATTGACTAAAAGTCTAAAAATCCTGAGGGACATATAACAATGAGTTTAATACCTAAAGATGTACAATAGAACTGCAAAATATTAAGGAAAATGAAAAACATAAAAATACCAAAGAAAGGTGACTACTTACAGAAGAATGACAATCAGATTGACTTCCCCTTAGCAAAAATGAACACCCAAAGAAAATGTAGTATTTACAAAATATTACAGAGAAAGTTATCAAATTAGAATGTATATCCTACCAAGTCATCTACATAAGACTAAGGGTCAAAAAACACATTTCAAATGGACAAAGACAAGAGTGTATTACCTACCAAGCCCAGTTGAAAGAGAAAGTAAAAGTACATATTTTGCTGGGGGAAAAAACTCAGATTACAGGAAACAATAAAGAAAAACAAAGTTAGAAATATATGTTGATAATTCCACAACTTAGGTCTGTGCAGTAAGTATATATATATGTGTATGCTTTGGGTTTTAATAAAAGTTAAATTGAAAATGGATCTGTGAATTACTGAGGTGCCTGTCAAAGCTATTAAATAAGCCACTGCAATTAATATGTACAATCTTTATATATGTGGTTTCTTGATTTTACTTTCAAGTATTTAAATTTTCATTACTTAGAAAGTATAACAAAATATCTGCTCCTCTCAAATGTACCATTACTGTTGATAGTGTCAAGAAGAAGTACCTGCAAAGAGCTTGGGTCATACTTGCATCTTTTACATTTGGATCCGTGGTAAGACTCCTGATGAGAACTGTAATCATCTGAAGAGGAATATGCTGAACAAGGCTTGCCAATGCTACAGAAGGTTCAAACGATGCATCTAGTTTTTCAATTAAAAAGAAAAGAAATATGGCAAGAAGGTTCAAGTAAAGTAGTTAAAAAACACTTTGCCAAAAATATACACATTTACAGCAAAGGTCAGGAAGCAGTTATGCTACGTATGGCGGATAGTCGTTAATAAATAAGGCACACTGATTAATGAAAAAAAGATTACAAGTGAACAGCAATGATCACTCATTCTATAAATAAAATACTAAATTATAAAAACTGCTATCCACTAATTGCCATTCTGGTCTATAAGTTTTTTTTTGCATTCTTTAATATTTACTATTATGCTAAAATATTCATTTGCCAACCAGTGGTCAGAAAAGAAACGCAACATATCATTTCAATTCCCATTTTAGAAGCTTCAAAGTCACTTAAAGCTGTTATAGTGGTCATTATATTGTTCTAAAGAAAATTTTAAAAGTAAGTAAAAATTATGGTGAATTTAGGTAGTTTGCTTAAATTATATAAAAACTAAGCAAATTCAATACAAGCACCTTTACTACTATAGCTGACAAACTTATGAGGAAAATCTAACACTATAAGACGACCAATACAAGTAAAATTATAGTGAGAAAAAAGTTAACCAACTCAGATACTATAAATATATGTGATATATTAAATTCATCAGACTGCATGGAGCTTGTTAAAACTCCACCTTTATGTCTGGCTTTTAAGATAAAATGAGGACACCTGCTTCACAAGTTCAATTTTGCATCCCTAAATAGTATAATTAGAGGGAATTGTTGTACCAAGTAGAAAGGAAATGAACCTGGTTTTCGACCTACAACTTCACAAACCTACAGATCTGAAAGCTCCAAAGCTTTTAAGAACACAGATGCACAGGTGAAATTCCTGAGTGAGAACACATTCTCTAGGCAAGAATCAGCAGACTCTGCCCAATTTCTGAGGATGGAGTTCAGAGTACACATCCTCGTTCCCTGCTGTATCCCCTCTCTAGGACACTACTGTAGACAGAAAATACCAATATTTAAAAATTGCACATTTAAATGGGGTAATCTAGTAGTAGAACTGCACAACCCACGAATTAAAAAAGTGGAGGAATTAAAAAACGTAAAAAAGTTACAACAAAATGACAGAGTCGCACACAATAATAATGTGGTGCTGTAAACATCACGCTACCATTAGTCATTAATGAATGAAGCTTTACAGAGTAGTTGTCATCCTCAAGGCATTCTATAATTTGAGCAGAGGCTGGGTCATTAATTTGTTTATTGACAAAGGTATTTGACCTAGATGTTTTTAACCTTTAAAATAGCAATACTGGCTGCTTCTAAGGTAGGTAGTGATATTCTGAATAGAGCATCGTAGTAAAGAAAATTTTGAATGAAGGATATTCAGAATCTTTACAGGAGCGGAAGCACACATGGTGGGAGGTGAAAGACGTCAGGGGATAGTCTCCTAAATACAATGTCCCTCACCTGTGGAAGAGATGCTCGCAAAAACTTCTTGCAGGGAAGGTAGCAGTGTGGCAGGCTCGGCCTTCCAGATGTTCTGTAGCAAGTTACTCACTTTTGTTACCTGGGAAACATATTCCCGCAGCTCCTTCTCCTGGGTGGACACGCACTGAAAATGGCCTATGGTCCGAACGAGCTGTTGACAGAAGGTGATGGACAATTTCCCTTTGGGGATGCACTGCACGAAGTCGGTCAGAAGGTCGCTCAGCCGGGCGCACAGCTGCGGCTCTGGCCTTTCACACACCATCCTCAACACCTCCACCTGCAGCAAGCTGAAGAGGTCCAGCACCGACGGGCAGCTCATGATCAGCTTCAGGCCGTTGTGAATGTAGTCAAGGATGACTACGTCCTTCCTGTCCAGCGAGTGGTAGCCTTGCTGCAGGAGGCCCAACACGAAGGTCTTGTTGAAGAAGGATTCAAACTCGGGCCGGTGGTACCGCGCGTAGGCCTCTAGCACCTGGTGCCCCACTTGCCGCTGGAAAGGGTCCTGGCCCTCCAGGATGAGCCGGGTCGTCAAGTCAAACATGGCCTCGCACTGCGCCTCGTCCAGCCAGTGTTCCGCCGATTCCACCACCTTCCGCACAATCACTCGCTTTAGCGGCAGCGGGTGCGAAGAGCTCACCAGCCCCTCCAGGATCTTGTCCATTGTCGCCACGCTGCAAGGCCAGGGTCAGGGTATAAGAAGCCGGCGGCCGCAGCCCTGACGTGGGGAGGGAGAGGCCCGGGGCGGAGGTGAACTTGGAGCTCTGCAGCAGCGGGACCGGCCACCGCCACCTCCGCTTCAGCAGCCACATTTATCGGGTAGGGCGGGCCATCCAAGACGGGGCGCGTTAGAAACATACACCACCCGCAGCTGGCCTAAGTGTAGCGCCTGAGGCCCGAACGCGGCTGCCACCCCGGGCTCCGCGGTCCCTCAGCATCAGCGCGGTGGAGGCAGCAAGGCCTCCGCTTTCGGCCGGTGCTCAGGACCCGGGGCTGCGAGCCGGCGGTTGGAGAGGACGGCTTCGGGGTCCCGGCAGATCGAAATAAGAAGCCGGCCCGGGGCTGAGTCAGGAGGCGCTGTCACAAACAGTGCCGGAATCAGCCGGGCAGAAAAGGCGGAGATCACCTTTGACCCGGATATGGAGGGGTAGCGGACCGGAAGGGAGCCCCCAAGGGCTTCTCGAAAGGCCCGCCCTTTCTCCCCTACCCAGCCCCCTTGGCAGCCCCCTCCTCTCTTCAACACCCTCCCCACCGCCCTCTCGTCCCGTCCCCTCCCGACGCACATAGGGGTCGCCCCCGGTTCAGTGTCGCCGGTTGGCAGGCGTCACTGGAAAGCGTGTGTGGAGTCACAGGAGCGCTTCCGGGAGAAGCCGCCCCAGGCGGAACTTGTACAGGTGACCGGGCCTTGAGGTACCCACCGCTGGGTCTCCTGCGGTCTTCTGGGTCAGGTTACTTGTGAGAACCGAAAAAAGAGCTATTAATGTAATATCTTGTAAATGAGAAAGTTTTGGAAACGCGAAAAGAGCGCTTCCATATATAGCTATACACCATACATGTACTGCATAGCTATACCCTGTCGCGAATCAAAAGAATTTTTAAAATGCGCTAGAGAGGCTAAAAGCGACTGGCTTACTCTCACTGAATGTTCGCCAAAGTAGGCGATATTGGCAGTGACTACAGTGCATTTAACGAGGATTAGTTACCAGTGGAGGTTTGTAGTGTTGATGTCAGGCAAACATTCAGTTCACTTTTCATGTTTAAATTTGTAAGCTGCCCCTCAAATCATAAGGAAAATGGGAAAAACACACACACACAAATATATTACAGTATAAATTATATGTATATAGTGATGAAAATTGCAGTAAATGTTTAAATTTTTAAACATTACGGTAAGACACATTGTCATTCCCTTTAAAATGCTCATCTGCCTTAGAATACACATTGTTCTTGCTACATTTTGAAGCTATTCTGGAGGTTCGCTTTCATGAGTTTCTGCTGTTTCTGCATCGAAACATCTCACTGTCCAATATCAGTCATGTATGTATTGTAGAAATTCCAATGGTTCGCACCAAGAATTCAGACCTTAATTAGCCTTAATATTGATAAATGTTGCTTAATTAGAATTCCTTTCAGAATGGCTTAATGTCAATAGCTAAATTAGAAATGAAGATGCAGTCAGAGAGGGATTAGGAATTTGAGAAAGTCAGCACAGAAGATTATGGGAAACACTCAGAGATTATGGGAAATCTGAAGAGACCAGGCCTGCAAGCCTTCCTAGGGATAAATACCAATTTCACATTACACTTAGGTACTGCTGCCATTTTAGTTAAGTCCAGCTGGGTCTCAGCTGCATAGGCGCGTTACCAGAACACCTGAGCCTATCCCTTTCAAACGATGCCTTCCGTTCTTTCCATATACTCTTGTTACATAACTCATTTCCTTATTGGATCAGTATTAGCTAAGCAAGGAAATGAACCTTTAATCCTTTAGGTTGATTATAGTTTGACCCACGTTGTACCCACATTGTGATTTTGCTGCATAAATGACCCCTGACAAAGGTCCTCAGTGGCCACACAGTCCTTGGACCCCTTTTGGAAACCCAGAAGTTTTCTTCTCATTTCAAGTAAAACTCTCCTAACTTCCTCCTTTGATTCAAAATGTCATCTCTTGATGTTGTGAGAGCAGGAATTAGGCATATTTGACATCTAACAGGTTGGGAGTTATTTTTCCCATAACAAATACAGTTGTGAAATCAGACATTAACATCCTATAATAGAAAGAACTAAATAGTTTTAAATGTACAGAAGGAAAAAAATCTAAGTTGTAGTTTCAGTTCGCTAGTCATATTTTGTTTTGGCTTTTACTCATTTACAAGCATAATGACATTAATATATTTAGCACATTGATTGTGATGATCTTTTTAATTTTTATGCTTTTTAAAAACAGGGTCTCTATGTAGTTCAGGCTGGACTTGAACTCACTATGTATCCCAGGCTGGCCTCAAACTTGTGATGATCCTCCTGCCCCAGCCTCAAGTGCTGGGATTACAGGCTTGTGCCACCATTGCTAGCTGATTAGAATAATCTGAATAGCAATTTAGAGGAAACAGGAACTGGAAAGGAGAAAATGACATCAGTTTGATTTATAGAAAGAGCTTGAAGATAGACATGAGGCAATTGATGGTTCTAAAAGACAGTCATTGCCAAATACAGAAATGGCTGTCTATTACAAGTAGAACTACAGAAAGGTTTGGCTTTAGTGGAGTTAGTGATACATTGGAAGACAAATATAGTAAAGTATGAGGAAGGGATGGTAAGATAATGGGTTAGAGATGGAGAAGATTTGGAATTTGCTTTTGTGTTAAGTTACAAACAGGATAAAGATTTCTGAAGCATAGCAGTGAAATGATTACTACAGAGCAGACAGGAAAAATATTGTTCAGTTAAAAACTTGACATTACCTTGAATCATCCATAAAATTTCCCTTTTCTGCTAGTATAACTTCAGAAATTAAATGTTATACATAAAAAATAATGTAATTAGTTTTCAGTCTACATAGTACACATAATGTACTTTTATCCTCTTTGACTTTCAAAAGCTCTATGACCATAAAATACTTCTGAAGTGACATATACATGAAATAAAATATTTGTATGCCAAAGTATTCAGAACACATTTTTTCTTTTGCCACTCATAAAAATGTATATAATATGCCCTTCTATGGTTATAGGGTTTCAATAGAAGGTGGCCAATTTCAATTTATTTTATAATATAGCTAAAAGTTATATAACACTATTCCTGTTTAACATTTTAAAATATTTTAAGAAGTTCATGGAAGGGTTTTGTTACAGTGAGTCATACCACTAGTCATTAGATTAGTATATTTTGCTAAAGGCTTTAAGATTTTGTGTGACAGTTTAGATTACACCCCCAATTGCTAATTAATTAGTTTTAGAAATATGTTAGATCTAAACATGGGAGCTAAATGATGAGGATGGAAGAGAAAAAGCAAAGGATAGGGAATTATCATTTATTAAGTATGCTCTGTGTGCTTGGGACTCAATGTATTATACTTCATCCCTAATCCTCAAAACAAACTTTTATAAATTGATGCCAGTAGCTGGATTTTATAGATAATATAATGAAGTCATAAGAGGTTAAATATATAAGTCTGACTCCAGAGCTTCTTTGATTTCCATCATAACATTGGGTGAGGAGTATGTATGTGTGTTGTATGTTTGTGATAAGCAAAGGGAAACTGGTTAGTTAGCCAACTGCGGCTGTATTTTGAGGTTATTAACATTTTCTCCTAGGAACATTGTATCACCTTATATAATCAAAAGTAGACATACTGTCGAGATTAAAGACAACAGTTATCAGTAAACCATTAGGAAAAATAATTACAAATAATCCCTGCTTTTAAACTATGAAGCTTCTTAAAATTATAAAGCCAAAATCCCCCAAAATCAAACCAAACTATAAAGTCATATTTATACACATCTTTTTAGTTGTGAAGGGAAAAAGCCGGAAAGCATACACTTTGATATGGTGGGATTTTACAAAGTCGTTTATGATGAGCACCAGACTCATCTCATTGCTCTATTTCAGGTATGCTGGTGCTCCTTATCTTATTTAGCATAAAATGCAAATGGCCACGACTGATTGTAAAGCCCAACATAAAGTTCCTCCTATACATTCCCACCCCTCTCCTCCCCACTATGCAAGCCACAGTGGCCTTAGCATTCTTCTGTAGGTCAAATTCTTAGATTTCAGGGCTTTTGTATGTGCTGAAACTTTTTTTCTGACTTCTGTAATTTTGATTTTCTGCTCAGTAGTCTCCTCAGGGAGTCACTTTTAGACTACTACTCTAGTTTGAATCTATGTTTCTGTCTTCATAGTACTTAACTAGTCTCTGAAATTAACTTATTTATTATTCATTTCAATGCTTACAATGTTCTTTATGTTCCTTAGAATCTAAGTCAATTTTCCAGTCACCTCTGTATCTCAGAGCACTACCTGTACTCAAGTAAACAATTTAACAGTGTTTTGAATGAGTGAGCTTTTTTTTTTTTCCAGTTCTGGGGATTGATCCTCTCAGGCTGAGCTACATCTCAGCTTTTTTAGTTTTTATTTTGAGAGAGGGTCTTGCTAAGTCACTATATTGACTAGACTGGACTCAAGTTTAAGAACCTCCTGGCTCAGTTTTTCAGAGTGCTAGGATTACAGGTGTACATCACAACACCCAACTATGGAAATAAAAACATTTTAAAGAAAAATCCCAAGGATTCTCCAAAAGCATTTCTAGAATGGATAAATCAGTTCAGGGAGATTACAAAAATACAGGACACTAAAGAAAGGTCACTTGTAATTTCATTTACTAGCAGTGAGGACACAAACACAAAAATTAAAAATATATTACTCTCAATTGCTCAGAATCAAAGCTACTTAGGTATAAATCTAACAAAACTTGTATAGGAATGTTATGATGAAAGTAACAAAACACGAAAGACATCAGAAAAGATCTAAATTGATAGTGTGCGTGGATTAAAGAGTCATCATAGTGCTGATATTAATTACACCCCAAATGAAATGAAAACTTAATGTGATCCCAGAAAAAAAAATCAGCAAGAAACCAGAATAACTGTAGTTCTAAAAAGGAAGAATTATATGAGAGGGATCACTCTACCTGAATTAAAAACTTCTTATATGGTACAGTAATCAAAGCAGTTTGGTATTGGCAGAGGAATAGATATGTAGATCACTGGAACAAGTTACAGTGCTCAAAAACTGACACAAATATACTCAGCTGGTTTTTGATAAAAAGGGCAAAAGCCATTCAATGTAAGAAGAATAATCTTTTCAATAAACAATACTAGAGTAATCAGATAGGCAAAAATGGTAGAATAAGCCTCAAGCCTTATACAAAACTCAAAATGGACCATAGATTTAACTGTAAAATGTAAAAACGATAACACTTTCTAGAAGAAAACAGGACAAGAAAGACATGGTGATGCATGCCTGTAATCCCAAGACTATGAGGCTGAGCCAGGAGGATTGCAAGTTCAAATAGCCTAGGCAATTTGGCTTAGGCAATTTAGCGACTTAGACCTTGTCTCAAAATTTTAAAAAAAGAAGAAAATTGGGATGGGGTTGTAGCTCAGTGAGGTGGCCCTAAGTTCAACCCCAGTACTATAAAAAAAAAGGACCTAAACTTTAAGAGTTCTGAGACTGGAAATCAACAGCAAATCAATAAATTGGATTTAATCAAAATTAGAAACTTTTTTAGTGAAGGAATCTTGAGAGAATGAAAGGACAAGTTGCAGACTGAGTGGAAACATTTGCACACCATATATTTAACAAAGGTTTTGTATATAGAAAATAAACTCTGAAAAATCAACAGTAAAAGACTACTTGCATCAAAGCACATTATCAAGAATGTGAAAAGAAAGCCCTATTTTCAATGCATATATTTGATAAGAGATAATACAGAACACATAAGAGAACTCCTACAACTCAACAACAGTGAAATGGACAAAGGACTTGAGTCAACACTCTAAGGAACATATACTGTACAAAGTACTCAGTATGAAAAGACACTCAGCATCACTACCTATGTGACAGACAAATTAAAACCACAATGAGATACTACTTTGCAGGTATGGGGATAGGTATTATTAGAAAACAAACAAAACTTGAGACAGTAGAAAATAGCATGTGTTGACAAGGATGTGGAGAAACCATGCATTGTTGGTGGGAATGTAAAACAGGGACACTAGCTGGGTGCTGTGGCACACACCTATAATCCCAGCTCTTGGGAGGGTGAACAGGAGGATCACTGTGAGTTTGAGGCCAGCCTGGGATACAAGCAAGGCTGTATCTCCAAACAAAACAAAACAAACAAAAAATTGGGACAATATTGTTAGAAATTTGGTGGTTCATCAAAAGATAAAACAAAATTACCATATGTCTATCAATTCTACTTCTAGTTACATATCTCAAAGAAGTTAAGGTAAGGACTCATCTAGATACTTGTACAACAACCTTTACAGAGGCATTATTCAAAATAGCTAAAGGGTGAGAACAATAGAAATATACCTGAATAAATGGCTGAAATAAAATGTGGTATTTACAGTCAAAGAAATGCTATTCATGCTTAAAAGAATTAGATTATGATACATACTACAACATGCATAAGCCCTGAAAACACTGGAATAAATGAAGCTAGTAACGAAGGACAAATATTGTATGATTCTACCTATGTGATATGCCTAGACTAGTCAAAATAATAGGGACAGAAAATACAATACAGATTTTTAAGCAGAGGGGGTAGAGAAGGGAGAAAGGGAGTTATTTAAAGGGTGTAGTTTCTCCTAGGGAAGGTGAAAAATTCTGGAAATGGTTATGATTATACAGCAATGTGGGAATAGTTAATGCCACTGAATTTTACCCTTAAAATGGTTAAATGGAAAGTTTTATGTTACAACTACCTGAGTAAAAATTAACAGTAGAATAAGTCAAGCAGTTTGACTAAAAATGGACAAAAGACATGCAGACATATTTTCCTGAAGACATATTTCCCAGGTGGCAAAAAAGCACAAGGAAAAATGTTCTGCATTGTCAAACATGAAGGAAATGCAAGTTAAAACCATGGAGATATGACATACCTATATAATAGCTGAAATTTTAAGAAAGTGACAATACTAATGCTGGCAAGGATGCAGAGAAATCAGATTGTTCATACACTGCTGGTGGAAATGCAAAATGGTTGAGCCTTTCTGGCAAGTTATTTGGCAGGTCTTTTTTGTCTTTTTCTTTTCCTTTTTTTTTTTTTGTGTGTGTCTTTTTGAGACAGGGTTTCGCTATGCACTTCAGGCTGGCCTCGAACTCACAGTGATCCTCTTGCCTTAGCCTCCTGAGTGCTAGGATTACAGGCATGCACCACCACACCTGGCAGTTTTGACAGTTCTTAAAAATTAAGACTGCAACTATCATGTGACCAAGCAAATTAACTATTAGTTATTCATTCCAGAGAAATAAGGGCTTATGTTGACACAAGCATGTACATAAATGTTCATGGTAGCTTTATTTATAATAAGCATCAACTGTACACAACCAAAACATTTGTCAGTGAATGATTAACAAATTGCTACACCCATAACATGGGATGCTACTCAATAAAAAGTAACGAATTATTGCTAGACACAATAATTTGGATTGATCTCGACTATACAGGAGCCAAGAGAATTCTCAAAAATAGAAGCAATGGAATGAAGAAAAGACTAGGTTATTAGACTTTGGAAGAGACACTTTATAGCTAACATAATTTGGAACAATTTAGTATTGGCACAATAAAAAGATAATACGGAACAGAATGGAACAGAAAAGAATCTAGAAGACAATTGCACATGGATATTTACTGTGTGACTTCAAGGCTCTCAAATCAGTAACCAAATGATGGATCTTTAAAAAGAAAACTATACATCATTTGGAGATTAAAGTTGACTTTTAAAGTTCTTATTTGAAGTTTCTTGGAGAAATTCTAAAAGGAAGTTGATAACATCCCTGGGTTCAAGGGCAGTCACTGAGCATGACTTTTGGAAAGTAATTTTTGGGACAGCTTTCCAGGATGTCTTAAACAGAACAGAAAAATTGCAGGTCTGAAATAATCCATAAAACACAAGGATTTCCATATGATAAGTCTACTAATACAGCATCATTCTTTCTTTTTAATGTATTTTCATCAGTCTTGTGAATTAATCAGTATATCCTAATTATAAAGAATGTGCTAAATTTTCTGACTGGAAAGAATGGTTGAATGAAAAATCTGCTAAATTTGATAGGAAAAATATGAAAATAACACATCAAAATAAAGCTGTACAAATAAAATGTGGATGATTTCCTCTTATTCTAGAAGTGAGAAAACCTTGGTATATATGACTGAAAGTACAGATACAGTAAGAGAAAAATTGGGATATTTTAATACATGAAAAATAATTTGAGGAAAGAAGAAAATGTCATGAGATAAATAGCAAATTGGTAAAAATAGCTGCAAATTAGTCAAAGAAAATAAGACGGATGATATTCTTAATATGTAAAGGATTTCTGGTATGTTGTGCTTACATTATTGCTTGACCTAGAAAATGTCTAATTTTTTCCCTAATTTCTTCTTTGATGCACTGATTATTCAAGAATTTATTATTTAACTTCCATGTGTTTGCATAATTTCTGGTTATAAATCAAATTTATAACACAAAAAAATTTCAAAGAAGTCAAGGTTATAGAAGCTCTTCTCCCTCTATGGGTACTTTTTTCTTTATGGTTCAATCTTAAATACTTTTAATTAAATAAACCACACATAAGTATGTATATTTCCACCCCAGAGATAAAAGTTTACTACATGCCTGTTATTCAAACACTGTGGGAGGCTGAGGCTGCAGGATCACAAATTTGGCCTAATCTAAGTAAATTATATGAGAATAAAGAGCAAAATAAAATTAACAGGAAATATGAAGTAAATCTTTTGCAAAAGGGAAAGGGACAATGAAATGGTGAGTGAGGGGAGGAGGGGAAGTGTAAGGGGGTAAAAACTGTAATATGTGTTATGTACATGTACCAACTTCCCACAAAGAATGAATTATTTTGTACTTCAAATATGCACTAATAGAAAATATAAACTGAAAAACAAAGCTATGATTTGGGTTTTTGTGGCAAGGAAATGAGAGAAATCTTGATTAAAAAGTGTTTGATACAAAGGTTTTACTTCAGAATTCAACCTTTAATGAAAAATATACAACTACAAGGCAGATTCAAGGACAAGTTGAAATTTAGGTTAATCATTAGTGAAACGCATGTAGCGAAGTGTCCGCCATGTAAAGGGCAAAGAATGTTAAAATAGGTTGTGAAGGAATCTGAAGACCTTGAAGGTAAACAATGCTTATTATTTATTACCTTCACGTGACTCCAGACACAAATATTGCTCCTTTCTCAAAGATTTTCATTATCATCATATCTCTTTCAAAGGCAGGCAATAAGTTTCTGTCCCCTTTCCTGACCAGAGCTTCAGTAGCAGTAGAATCCTTTTTGTTGATAGATATTTTCCCTATTGTTACATTTAAAAAAACTTGAAACTTATGTTTTAAATCTATTTTAAAAATAAAAGGAAAACATTAACAAACAGACATCCACTTACAAAACAGCATAAGAACAATACAAGCAATACTGAATTACAGACAAAGTGGTAGGGAATTCACAATGGTTGTTGTATTACATATTGATAGCTTTAAAGTGGTTTCTCAGGAAAACAAGTAGAGACATACAAGATTGATCAAATAATTAATCATTAACTGTTCCTTTCAGTAAAGTGATAGAAGTCAGTAGTACAACTATGTTAGCTATCCTGTATATACCTATATACATAATTTCCCCTTCTTTCTTTTCTCTTTTGCCTCATCCCAGTTGCTCTTTAATGAAAGGAAAGCAGTTTCCTTTCATTTCACAATGTCTATCATACTTCCTAATTTTATTCACTCTTTCAGCGAATAAAATTGCTTACACATGTACATCTGATTTATTTCACTTATGAGTAGCTCTCTAGTTGTCCCCATTTACCTATAAAAGCCTTGAGTTTGTCTTTCTTTATAGCTGAGTAATATTCCATTATATAAAAATACCACAATTTTTTTTTTATCCATTCCTCAATGGGTGGACATTTCAGTTGTTTCCACGATTTAGCAATTATAAATTGCGCTGCTATAAACATGGGTACACATATGTTGCTGTGATATGATGATTTCAGATCTTCTGGGAAAATACCCAGAAGGGCAATAGCTGAGTTGAATGGGACCTCTAGACCTAGTTTGCTGAGGAATCTCCAAACTGCCTTCCACAGTGGTTGCTCTAGTCTACACTCCCACCAACAGTGGATAAGACTTCCTTTTTCCTCACAGCCCTTCCAGCATTTGTTATGGATTGATTTCTTTTCTTTTTTTTTTTTTTTAATTTTATTTTAAAGACAAAAGAATGGAGACATATGAACAAGAAAAGCCATAAACAATACAGAAAATACAAAGTTATACAGAATATAGTAGGGAATTAGAACTGGATGTTGTATTACATAGTTATCTTCACATTAGTTAACACAAAAACATTAAAGGAAATACCAAATTATAGATAAGATAGTAGGGAATTTGCACTGGATGCTGT
>PVLD010028650.1:0-19132 GCA_004027595.1 Dinomys branickii
GGGGGAGAGGGGGGAGTCAGAAAAGGCGGGAGACTGTGAGACATTCTGTGGGAATTGGAGAACTTGTAAGACGTGCACTGAAGGAGAGCGAGAGCAGTGAAAGTACCGAGAACCTGGAACCCAGATTCAGATGCAGACATGAATTTTGAGTCTGGCACCCTTCCAGAGTAATGTGCGTTGGAACTCTACGTTTTTTATAGCTTTCTCTTTTCATAATCTAACACATGATCATGCACGTACTTGCTTGAAATGGACTTGCTCTCCATAATCTCTTAATTACTGTACATTGCTATTTTTCTCATCAAAATGTCACTAGGCCACTTAGGTAGGTCATAGTAAAGATTACAGACTAGGCCTGATCGCTCTAATGGCTTTGTGTTCATACTCATAAAGCAATTCTAAAGTAAAAATTATAAAGTGCTACACACTGATTTCAACAGCTAACCAAAGATAAAAATACGTATATATCTAAGGTTCTTTTTAGCAAGATCTGGTTAAGTGGGTCTTGCCAGGACGAGAGAGTTACACAAGGAGTACAAAGGCCAGAGAGGCACACAATCAACCACTGCACTGCCCTGCCTATCCAGAGTTTCATCTACTTTGAGAGGCACCAATGATTATTCCTGCTTCTCTAAAGAACATGAAATAGTAGGAAGAAGAATTAAATTCTTCTCAGAGGACAGGGCACATACTTTAGCTGTACACTTGACATGTAAGATTATAGCCAGACAACGTTCAGTTACCTGTCCCCTTAGGTTCATGGCATTTCACACCCTGCAAAGTGGATGTGTGGTTTGCCCCTTAAAAACTTAAAGCCAAAGGTTTTAGAGAGAAAAAGAGATTTCATAATCTTTCTGCATTTCAAGTGGCCCAGAGAAATAAAGGCAGAACAGAGGTGTGTAAGTTGTACTGCTTTTCAAGAGAAAGTAGGATGGGGAGAAAAGGGTGTTGTATTAGTTGTCTAGTAACAAAGAACCCCAAAATAGAGAAGATTGCAATTGACGCTGTAATTTTTTTCATGCCAAGGTCAATAGCTTGGGTGTCAGTTGACTTCAAAATGCACCGGGACCAGATTCACTCCAGATGTCTTAAATTTCTTGGAGAAGCGACTAACTGGACCAAAGTTCTTATACTGAGCAACCTTGTCAGTACAACAAACAAAGAACCAAATACAAGAAACATATGGAGCTTCTTAAAAAAATTCTCTTGAGGTCCGGGAAAAAGAACACTAACATATGTGACCTAGGTTCCCTGCTAGGGTTCTGGTCAACAGGGTTCCTGACATCCCAGCCTAGTTCCTCTCCTCTGTGTACACTTTTTAAATGGGTTTCTGATTTTTTTTCTACTCCTTTAAAATCTACTGACAAGTGATTAAATTCAGAGCTCCAAAACAGCCAAATGTTAAAGGAAAGAAATAAAGAAACAAAGGAAAAACCCACATCTCAAAGGCAAACAACAGATCCTACACTTTGTCAGCTGTTCATCCCCTCTGAACCTGCCTCTTCTCCAAAATGGAATTTTTGACCATAGGCGACAACAGCAGTCGAAAAGCACTAAAATGCATTTCCAAAGTCATGAGTATCTTGCTGAGAAAAATGCTGGATTTAAACAAATTAAGCAGTATCTCCAGAGACCTCCTGAAGGCCCAAGCTGAACCTAAAATAAAGAGGCTAATAGATTCTTAGGTGGAACTACCACAGTGAGAAGTGTTACCTTGCGGCTAAGTTTCTTTTCTTGAAAGTGGGGATTGGGATAGAGAGAGATGTCTGGAAAAAGACGTGAAATTTCAGGAGTAATTTAGAGGATGTGCTTTTCTCTTGCAACAGGCATTACTAGCAAATCCTTTTCCACCCCTTTCTATCTTGCTATTTCCGTCTGCTCCCGTACGCACTGGGCTGGGCCTCCACACAAATAGGTAAAGGAGGGATCCGAAGGAGTGAGGCAGCACAGCCCTCTCAGGCCCCTGCAGCTGTGACAGGTATCAAACTAACAAGCTGCTGTGAGCTTTTTCTCTAACCACTCTATCTTGGGTGATAAAGAGCAAAGTAGGGAAGGGAATTCCCCCGTCCCTGCCACTCCTGCTTATGTTGCTGGTTTCTGGAGATGTACCTTGGCCTCAGGCTCAGGGAGACTGCCTGTACCTACAGAGATGGCACATTCTCACACTGATCGGAACGTCTTGGCAACTGCTGAAGCAGCAGGAGGCTGCTCAATTTAGTGATAAGCACATATAAGTAAGCAAAAATATACCTTCGTTTTGGGAATGCCTTGCAGGGTGTGGATTGCAGCCAGACCTACAAGCACGGGGGCAAAAGCAGTAAGGTGAGGACCACAAAGCTGCAAGCTGGATGCTTTCTGTGCCTTGAATGTTTTCCTGGTTTGCTTTTCTCATGATCTCCTTCCATTGCAACTAATAGTGCTTTTGTTATGCCACCTGTTACGTTTTGATATTGTTTCAGTGTTCCGTAAGGTTTCACATGTTGAAAATTAATCCCCGCTAGGAAGTATGAGTGGAAATTTAATCCAAATATTGTATTAGAGGTGGACAATTGGGCAGTGGTTAGGATACAGTAAGGTCCTAGGGTGTAGCCCTCATTACTGAATGCTAGTGGCTTTACAGGAAGAGGGAGGGAGATGGCCACACACACGTGGCCATGCAATGCCATGTGATGCCATGGCCTGCCAGCAAAATGGCCATCACCCAGTGCATCCCCTACACATTGCACTTTCAGAATCATGAGTTAAAATAAGACTTTTCCTTTATAAATTAGCCTTGCATCTGGCATTTTGTTGCAGTAACAAAAAAAAAACAATGAACAACTGTAACAGTAAATATGAAAGACAATTTAAAGCAAACAGTACTCTTTCACCCAGAACAGCACACGGGACCTATACTAACTCATGAGGAGAGAGTGTCACAAGAAATAGAGTTGGAGATGCTTGGTGAAAATAGTTTTACCCTATCAAAAAACTAGCAGATTTTAATTTCAAGAGGGGAACTGGCTGCCCATAAGGGATGACAAGCCATTTTTTATATAGCGGAGAAGTTCTCTTAGTGGCCAAGAACACAATCTCTGGGGTTAAAATTGCAGCATTTACAGCTACATGATTTTAAATAACCTTCTTAATCATGCAAACTACAGTTCTGACATCTATATAATGGAGATTATATTTGTAATTTATAAGATGGTTGTGAAGATGAAACTGTACATGCCAAGTTTTCAGGGCAGAGCCAAGAAGAACTCAATGCATATTTATCATATGGTCATCATCAGCACCCACCATGCTTTCAAGCAATTTAAAGAGCAGAGGTGATATTCTTCATCAAAAAATGTGAGAATGGGAAAACTTCATTCCCCCTCTTTGTCCTAAGCTTTTTCCTCATCAGAGTAGACTACTGACTCCAAATCATCTAGGTTCCAGGGAGGCGGAGAAAACTCCTCAGATGTTAAGTGTAGCTTTTGTCTGAGGCCAGTTGCCTTCAAGATGATTCATGTCTCCTGGCGCAAGACTAATGCCTCAATATTGATTACAATCTGAGGAAAAATAACAACTAAAATGCACACAAACACCCCCTTCCCCAACACTGAAGTTTACTTTTGGAGAACAAGCTTCCTTTCTTAGGTATGCAGTTGGGCGTCCATAATTCACAGCTCATAAAGAGGGACTATCAAAAGAAAACTTTAATGCCCTACCCATGGGACTGGAAGAACTCCTCTGTCGTAATGAGTAGGAAAGATTTAGTGAATGAGAGAAGTGAGAAATAACTCAGGGAGGACAAATTTATTCCTTTGAGAAGAGGTACTCTTAAAAGAGAGAAAAGAACGGGATCTTGGGTGGGGATGGACAATCTGAGGGCAGGGAAGTCAAGTAAGCAAAACAGAGACGTCTCCTCAGAGATGTAGCTGACCTTTGTGAAGTACCTAAAACTTCACTGGACTCCCGGGAGACAAACTGGAAAGTTGCAAACAGCTGGACTGCTCTTCCAAGAAGGAAAACAGCTCACATTTGCTCAGTGTAGACTACCACTCTTGACGAAAATAGGGACAAAGTGGAAAGGCAAAGGACACAGCTCATTTGCTCTCTCTGTCGGGCACCACACAGAGCCAGCTCCAAAACATCAGGTGAAACACACGGTGAGTTCAGATGGAGGTTGGTGGCCCAGGTTAATGATGTCAGCAACCTCAGCAAAGGTGGCAAAAGCACAACAGGCCAGAGAGACACCAGGGCTTAGGCGTCAGAGAATGGAGGCAGAAAAAGTGAGAAAAAACAAAATAAAACAATTATCCAAGACCCTGCATCAGTGAGCAAGTTCTCTCCACCAAGACACCAAGCTTAAATAGCATAAGTGATAATACTAAAACTTCATAACTGAAAATATCAATCTGAAAGGAATTATTTTAGTGACCTGAATAAATTCTCAAAAAGCTCTGTAATTCATTTAGGAATGTCAAAATAACCTGTGCACCACAGCTTGTGAAATACCTGCTACAGCTTCCAGTTCAGCTAAGAAACATGGTCTCTCTCAGGCAGCCTTCTTCCCAGTTAAAAGGTTGGTAGATAGATAGATAGATATTGGATAGCCACAAAATAGTAATAACCCATTAAAAATTTAACTTAAGAAGTTTCCATTCATAACAATAATATTGCATATTATATACAGGAATATGGAAAAAAGCCTGCCATCAAAACTAATATGTAGGAAAAGATGGAAAAAAGTATTTAAGAGATTATTTTAAGATTTAATAGAAGGTACAAATGATCCTAATAGAAGATACTAACCCGAATAAGGGATAGAGAATGTTTATGGATGAAAACTCAGTTTGCATAAAAACTTAATTTTCACCATAGTAATCAGTGAATTCAAAACAATTTCAACAAAAATCTAAGTTTCTCATGAAATTTTCATGCTGGTCATAAAATTCCTGTGAGCATGCAAGTGGTGAAAGAATCAATTTGGGAGAATAATTAAGTGGTAAAATTTACTCTGCCAAATATTAGATAATAACTAATTAAAGATATTGATAATGGCATAAACAAATAAGAAAATGAAATTAAGTACATAAAAAGACCCAAACATGCACAGAAACTTGGTAAGGAAGATGTACAACATACAAATCAGTGGAAAGGTTAAGGATATATATATATATGTATATATATACACACACACACACATATGTATACATACATATACATATGTATATATGATAGTTAACTTTAGGTGGCAATTAGGATTAAAGAACACCTAAAGAACTCAGAGCACTATCTCTGGGTATGTCTGTGAGCATGTTTCCAGAGGAGACTGGCACATGAATCAGTGGACTACATGGGAAAGGCCCACCATCCCTATGAGCAGAACCATCCAGTTAGCTAGGCACTGAATTTTAAGAAAACACAGCAGAGGAAGGGTGATTTTCATTCATTCATTCTCTCTCTCTCTCTCTCTCTCTCTCTCTCTCTCTCTCTCTCCCTCTCTCTCCCTCTCTCTCTGTCTCTCTCTCTCTCTAATTTTAAGGAGATGTCACACAAACTTGTGGAGGCTAATAAATTAAAAATCTGCAAAATAAACTGCTAGGCTAAAAATTTTAAGAAGAGTTTGTGCCACAGCTCCAGTCTGAAAACAGTCTGCTGGCAGAATTACTCCTTCTTCAGGAAAGTAAGTCTTTTTCTGTTAAGACCTTCAGCTGATTGGATGAAGCCCACCATGGAAAATGATCTGCTTTATTCAAATTATATTCATTTAAAATTGATCTCATATTAAAAATATTTCCATGGAAATATCTAGGATACTATGCAACTAAACCTCTGGGTACCATGATTTAGCCAAGTTGAAACACAAAATTAATTTTCACATGGTGTAATAGAGAGTAATTCTAAATGCAGTGGTAACACAATTAATTATGGGTATGACCTATAATTCCCATTTATTTCCCTCTAAATATTAACTTCAGATAGATTAATGATTTCAACATAACATTATATAATTTTTAAACATTTAGAAAAAATAGACTATTTTTGTTGTCCCAGAGTAAGAAGATTTTATTAAAAACAACAAAAATACATATTAGAAAGAAAATTTGAAAAATTTAGTTACCTAAGAGTAAGAGCTATTTTTTTCCAAAAGGAACTGTAATCAAATCCAGGAAAACAATGCTGTAGAAAGGAAACATTTGTAATGATATAAATAACAACCATCATATCTATATTTAAATAATTTCTCCAAGTTGGCGAGAAAAATATGTACCAATTCCCTAAGGTAAATGTAATTATTATGCATTCCAAACATATAGTAATAATTTTAAAAGTAATTGGTAAGAAAAAGACAAATAATCAAATAAAAAGTTAGACTATATCAAGAGGCAATGCACAGGAGATCTGACTGACTGATAAAAATATGAAAATTATAAAGCATCTTCCATAATCAAGACAATAAAATATAAGACAATGTTTTGCAACTTTATATCTATTGTATTAGAAAAAGTAGAAATGACTAATAATTCCATTTTTGTAATATTAAGAATGTGGAAACAATGGAAGGAAGAACTGAGATAAAGGAGAAAAGAAAGAAGGGCAAAAACATATCTATATTCAAGGGTAGCTGGGATACTTGTACTGCTGATGTCTATTGGTTTATTGAAAGGAATAGTTAATGTTTAAATTTTTTGAAAAATTTTGCGTGCTTATATCTGATTATCTGAACAACTAATTTGAAGACAACAATATGCAATATAACAAACATCATTGAACTCCTACCATCTTGATTAGTGAAACTGTATTGTTTCTAATTTTTTTATAATTTTTAAATAATTTTTTAATTTTCTTTCATTGTTTGATCAATCTCTCATTCTTATATCTGGTAATCTGAGCTACTCTGTTGAAGATAATAATATGTAATATAACAACTACTATTGTTAATTTCTATCATCTTGTTTTGAAATTCTGTATTGTTTTTGCTGTTATTTTGTTTATTTTCTCCTCTTTAAAAAAGAATGTGGAAGCATCTCATGTCTACATGCTAAAACCATTTCAAAGAACATTTGGGTTTATTAGGTGAATTTAAAAATACACATACACTTCAAACCAACAATTTTAGTTTTTTATAGGTATTACAGAAATTCTTTAACCTATGACCAAGAAAAATAAAAAGAGAATGAATGTGGTGGCATTCTTCATGATAGCAAAAGTTAGAAATAATCTCTTACCTATCAGAGAGAATGGGTGGATTTCTACCTTATAGGAAGAGGTAAATATATAAAGAGATAAATATCAAGTGACCAGAAGAAAAAAATACAGTGTTTTACTTTTTCCATTGCTGATACAAGATACCTGACACATAAAGTTAAAGGAGGAATGGTTTATTTTGACTCACAGTTTGTAGAGGTTTCAGTTTATAGTTGGTTGGCTCCAAGGCAGCATGGTGGGGCAGAGGGCCATTGAAGAGGAGAAACATTTCATGGTGGGTAGAAGGCAGCAAAACAATGAGGCAGTGAGGAAGCAGCAAACCACAAGCAGCCATGGCAGCAGCCCTCCTTCTTCCATTTATATTCAATCCAGGCTACCTCCTTTAGGGCAGTAGAACTTTCAGTGCAGGGGAACCTTAATCCTAGCACTGTACCATGAGTCTTAATCCCAGCATCACACTCTGTAGATCCAACCACCTCAGAAAAGCCTGACCTATGACCACATGAGGCTTTGAGAGGTGGGCATCTAGACACAAGCCATAACATATAACTAATTCTTTTCAGTAAAAATGTATAGTATGCATTCATTTCCTTTGTGTACACATTACTTTAATTGGCATGATACGTAATAAAACCTTGCTAATATTCCTCAGTTAAAGTCTGGGTGGTATGACTCAAAGATTGACATGTTCAACTTGTGAATATTTGAAATTATATAGAGATTAAGTAAAGGAAATCTCAGTAAAACTTAGCTCCTCCCCTATTCTGGCAGGAGCCTTAAGTTTTAACATGTATACATAATTAATTGTGACTAAACAAGTAGTCATCCCGGCCAATGGAAAAACCTCAGATTAACAGTGAGAATCTTAGGTGTCATTACTAGCCCTGCCTGTTTCTAAATGTGATCTAACTCCAGAGAATTCAAGGTTCTGAGCTACGGTTTGCTTGTCTATAAAACTGAGAGAATAACGTTTGCCTTAGGAGGCGAGAGCTCACTATGGACACATATGTCAAGTGTAAAGAGCAGTCGTATAATACATGTCAGCAAGTTCCATGTCTTATTTCCAGCTTTTAGATAAGAGATGGTATATTTCAGCCCATATTTAATGTTGTCATTGGCTTTAATCAAAGGCCCCAGTGACTTCACTCAAGTTAAAATGATTATTTAGTGATTTAAAGTCAATGTTTTGCAAGCAAACTATAAAGGCACTTGGACATATTGGGAAAACTGTGAAAACATCATTTTTGCTGGTACTGTAATTTTGAGCAATACATGCTACAGTATGGAGGTTGGAGCCTTCCAAAATTCATGATGAAGCCTAAATCCCATGTTGATATCAACAGCCTGAGCCAGATGAGGAAGAGTACAAGTCACAAGAGACCCACCTAGTGGCATTAAAGTCCTTTGACAGACTCCAGTGAGCTACTGGCCCTTGCACCTCCTCTGCCAGGTGAGGAAATGCCATCTACAGGATGGCATTAGACTGGTCCCTGGAACGTGAACTTCCTAGAATCTAGAATAGTGAAAAATAAATTTCCCTTATTTGTAAATTACTCTCTTGTCATATGCTGTTATGATGGCAGTGGGAACAGATAAACATAACAGCTATTTATAGAGAAACAGGTCGATCTGTCAGTGAGCCACAGACTATGCACTGATAGAAACACTGAACTGAATACTTTTGATTTATACGTTCTTTTTCTTTAACATATATTAAGTGTACATATTAATAGGGTGCAATGTGATATTTCAAAACATCCATGCGGCATGCACCAATTAAATTAATTACCATTTTCCTCTCCTTGTCATTTTTATGTTTGGAGGCGTTCAGCGCCTGTCTTCTCATTCACTGCAGAATACTTCATTGTGAATCGTGTTGTGGAACACCAGAACATATTCCTTCTGTCTGTTTGATTCTTTGCTTCCAGCCTCCCTCACAAGACACACCTGTTACTAGCCCCTAGTCATCAGCCTTTCCCCCCGCCTCTAGTAATCACTATTCTGCATTCAGATTGACTTACTTTTTCACTTTCAACATATAAGAGAACTTTGGTACTTATCCTTCTGTGTCTGACTTGTTTCACTTAACATAATATCTTCCAGTTGCATATATTTGGCTACAAATCACAGAACCCTATTCTGGTCTAGGGCTGAATAATACGTGTGCTAGAAAGTGGGATGTAGGTACAGTCATTTTCTTAAAGGTCTACTGTCCAGGAGACCATATGCTATATTATGATCGTGGTGGCAGCTAGCGAGTAGAGTGGCTTGGCTTTTCTCTCAAGAGAGAAGGTGCTGCAAGAAATGCAGGTACCTGACAACAACACCCAGACCACTTCCATGGACCGTCTTTGTACCAGAGATCCCCCTAGCCTGGCCAAGACTTCTTGGAGCTGTACCATCGCCTAAAGCTCTTCCCATGCAATCTTCCTCCTTCCCATTCTCCAGTATTGCTTTGTTCTGAAAGCTTTTCTTGCCCTTTCCTGCTCTGCTTTAACAGGTGTAGACCTGCCATAAATCTCCAGTATTTCCTACAGTCTTAGCCTCTGCCTCCTGAAGGACCTGAACTGACCAAAAAGGTAAATGAACATTCTTGCCCAAGAGAAACTTGTGACCTAGAATTTCATACAAAATTAATGTAACATAATCTATAATAGAAACGAATTATGAAAATGTGTATATTTTAAAAACATATTACGATCAGTCCATTGTAAAGCAAAATAGTTTTAAACTACCCCTCCCCCCTAAAATTAACTAATATAATTCAGTGATTTATTGGACTTATTTCTTAGAGTCTTGTCCTGTAATCTCCAAACTGAAAACAACACAGTTACTCAGTGGGGAAAGTAGGGTGATCATTCATGAAGACATCCAACTTCAGCTATACCATTCTGCTATGGTTAGTGAGAATGGCAACTGTAACTACTCCAATAAACACTGCCTGGCAATATTGAAATCCTTTCCTTTTTGAGGAATCATGAGGCGTTACTGACCCCTTATTTCTCAAATCTGAGAGGCCTTTCCCGAGATTTATGGCTGGCAGGCAGAGTTGACACAGGCACACACAAATAAGCTGTAAGAGTAGTATTTGACGGGAAGGGTGGCAATCCATCCCAAATATTTATTTGTTTTGCACACATTTTCTATCCTTTATGGCAGAGCTCAATGTCAGTTCTAGCGCTTTTGGAAAATTATAGAAATGAAACAAATATCAATATTCCTGCAAGGAGCTTAGAATCTACTTAGGGAATTCAAGAATATTTCAATATTCCCATTCTCTAAGTCATACTTACAAATATACACAGATTTGAAAAGCAAAAGAGACCCACCAGAAGAAAAATATATTTAAAATATAAAGATAACCACAAGGTATGAATTTATCAAAGAGGTGAGAATAAAAGGTTGTTGGGATGCAGGATAAGGAGCAAGACCACCAGCTGGGTTGGGAGCAGGGAAACAAGATTAAAAGATTTCACAAGGAAGATGGAAATGGATCTGAACTTCAAGCACAAACAAAAAATCATGCCCTGCAAAGACAGATGAGTAACAAGCACGCAGCAAGACTGGGGAGGAGATCTCAGCAAAAGTGGAGGCGTTAGCTCATTTTACTGGTTCAAAGCATAAATCATGAAATGTCATGAGAAAGAGGGTGGTAAAAGGAAATTAAGCCTAGATTTGGAGAGTCTAGAGTACTGCACAGAAAGGTCTTATATTATACCATACATCCCACTGAAAAGATCAGGGAAATGACAAAAACTTCACAGATATGCTCTTTAGAGTAAGCAAGCGCTAAATTAAAATATCAAGATCATCTCTCACTTCAACGTCAAGAAATATCAAATTTATTTTTTAAGTATGTGTTTCTAAACCCGATCATTTTTTCTATGCTAAAAAATTTTATAAGGTATTTTTTCACCAAAATGATAAGATTTTCATAACGGATGTCTCTGAGTAGAGACTGCAACATAGTCAAAACTCCACTTGATGTGCAATTGGCAAGTTCAATTTTAGGTGTCTTTGCTAAAAATTTTAAGCTCTGTAAGTGCTAGAATACCCCCAAATCAGCTGATTCAAATAACAAAAATGAATTATTCTCCCATATAATTAAAGATCTGGGGCAGGAAGTTTCCAAAATTGGTGATTTCAGCAGCTCAATAATATTGCCAAGAACCCCAGTGATCTCCATCCTTTTGCTCTTCTGACCTTTTCAAGCCAGCTTTCCTGGAGGCTGGCATCCTTCACAGTAACAAACTGGCATCGAATCCTAATGAGGAACGTGCACCTGAAGAACAGAAGGTTGCTGTTTTGTGTGTCTGCTCTCACGAGCCAGAAAAATCTCTCACCTAAATTTCCCTCATTTCACTAAGCAATTATTAATATTATTTCATCTGGCCCTTCTTAAGCTAGCCATTGGTAAAGGGAAAGGGGCTGTGTAATTGGCTGAGAGCATGCAGGATTAAGTCCATGAGATAAGGACAGACGTCTAAAACATTTTGATATGAAACCACAATGGTAGGATGAAGAACTGGTAACCAGCAATGCCTGCTGCATAGTTTGCTTCTGTCTTGCTAGATGACAGTGTGAAGCATTTAACAGCTTTGAGCTATGATGCCCTCACTTGAAAATACTAAGGAAATTCACACATCCCACGTCACTTTTCAATTTACTATTATCTTTCATGACAATGTATTTTTCCATTTCAATATTCTTCCTTCAACTTGTATTTATTATTTTTGTTTAGACTGAAGTTTAGAAAATTGGTAATTTGAAACATCAGTGTTTCATATTAAATTGTAAGAAACAGAAAATAAGCTGTTTTAAAATGTAATTTCATGAGCTGGGCACAATGGTACACACGTGTAATTCCAGCTACTTGACAAGCTGAGGCAAGAGGATCACAAGTTCAACACCAGCCTGAGCAACAAAGAAAAATCTTATCTCAAAAAATTAGAGCTCACACATAGAAAAATGACTTTATAAATGTGATATAGAGAGAACACCTATATATAATATAGTGTATATATCATATACTGTGTAGTCCATATAGACTATAGAAGTATGTTTTTATATATTCCATGTATTTAATGTATATAGTCCATATTATATAAGTAAAGGGAAAGGGACTGTATGATTGACTGAGACTCTATAGGGAGTCTATATATTATATATGGACTACATATATGAAGTATATGGACTATATATTGTGTATGTAGGAGATTAGATAGATAGACATAGAGATACATATATAGAGAGAAGAGAGAAACAAACAAGGAATCTTCGAACCTGAGAAAAATTCAATTTAAAGATGGACAACATTTATAAAGATCAGAGTCTGCAAGAGGAAACACAAATGAGCCTTAAACAAAACGACTCACCCTTAATGAAAGGGGAGCTGTATCATTTTACACATCAAACTGGAAAAGATCCAAAAGTTTGAAGAATGCGGGCGCTGCATGTTATTTACAGGATTAAAACTCGGGGGGGGGGCGCCCTAGGGAGGTAAATTCCTGATAGCTTTCCATACCACGAATGCCCGTGCCCGCCGGCTGAGAAGAGGTGCTTCTAGTCATCTTACACGTGTACCTGTGCTAACATGATTACTCACTCCAAAAATCCTTTACAAAGAAAAATTGGAAATATTTAAATGTTCATCATGGAAGGTTGATGATAAAAAATAAAATGCACAGTGCACATATAAATAAAGCATATAAGTGTGAGGAAAACCAAAAGGTACAAAGAAAAGCTGAGGTTCTTACATGCACATTGCAATGCAAATACAAAAGAACATACATGGTATCATTTGCCCGAATTCCCAGAGAAGCACAATACAAAACAATATTCACAGTATCGCTTCCCCCCAAAAGGAGGAGAAATATATACCAAAATATCCTTCTGTTTACCTAAATATATCATGAGGGATACCTTAGAAACTGCGTTGATTTTCAGTAGGGAAAGAAACTTGATTACTGAGGAACAGATTTGGGAGAAAGATTCCTCTCACTATACATTATTTAGTATAGTCTGAGTATTTAACTGTTTGAATACATTTCCCATGCAAAGTTGCATACAATTTTTAATTGTTATGATAGATGTCTTACAAAGTTAAAGACACTGCTTTGACATCTATCTGATAAACTATCATAGCAATCATTACAGTAGGAAGAGGTATACATTATAGATTTCTATCCAAACCAAATACATTAAAAATGATGTTAAGAATGTATGAATCGAGTACTGTAGGTGAGTGGAGGCTCGGGAAGGGTCTCCGAATCTGTCGCCATCCGCGATCAAGCGTTCCTCCCACGGCCATGGGCAAGTTCATGAAACCCGGAAAGGTGGCGCTGGTCCTGGCCGGACGCTACTCCGGACGCAAAGCCGTCATCGTGAAGAACATCGACGACGGCACCTCCGACCACCCCTACAGCCATGCCCTGGTGGCCGGGATTGACTGCTATCCCCGCAAAGTGACAGCCGCCATGGGCAAGAAGAAAATCGCCAAGAGGTCGAAGATCAAGTCCTTCGTGAAGGTTTATAACTATAATCACCTCATGCCCACACGGTACTCCGTGGACATCCCCTTGGACAAGACAGTGGTCAACAAGGACGTCTTCAGAGACCCGGCCCTCAAGCACAAGGCCCGGGCGCGAGGCGAAGGTCAAGTTCGAGGAGAGGTACAAGACTGGCAAGAACAAGTGGTTCTTCTAGAAGCTCCGCTTTTAGATGTTTTCGTGTGCATCATTAAAAATTTGAAAAAAAAAAGAATGTATGAGTCTACCCTCTCACTTAATAAAACAGTATCTTGCTACTTAATTATTGAATGTTCCTAAGGATGGTGTACATGGGGTGGTTAATACTGGTTACAACACGTGGCTGAAAATTGAGTAGGCATAAACAGCAAAACTATGTTGTCCTATAATCAGTGACTGCACTACAGTTCATTCCTAAGAAGTACCTTGTGGTTAGGGAAGGAGCCAGCCTACATGCCTATTTCTGGTTACCCTACCACAAACCAACAAAACATGACACACTATAAAGATCAACACTAAGTTTCATGTTTTTGTGGAGACTGGTTTTCCTTAAAGGTGGAAATCATTGCAATTTAGTCACAGACACGTAACATTTATTTTGAGCACTGAGTAACAAGAAAATGCCTCCGATTTTAATTACAGAGAGCTGTTTAAGAAAACCTCCATAATAGTGTAAGTGTTGTCCAGACCATCTGCTTGGCTACTGCCAAAAATGGATCTCTTCAGACATTTCTGATGACATCCTAGATCAGCAATATAATTTTTCATTTTTTTAATCTTCCCAGTTATGTATATTCATTAATTTTAATACTCTACATATAATTGCATAGATTCTAAAATGTACAGAACAAATAGTACTTTTTAAAAGACTAAGACAGAAATAACAGTCCTAACACATATTTTCCTTATCCAAATGTTATGCACTCACTATAGTATAGGCATGCTTTCACATGCAATGTTAAAAATTGTTCAATTTAGACTTTTCATATTTCTCATACTATAAGGTGTGTTAGTTCTAAGAAAAATTTTATCTACAAAGATATTTCATGATACTGATCTATATGGAGGAGTGTTCTTTGCACACTTTTAATGAAATAAGTATTAAGAACTACTTATCTTTTTTTCAAGGAGCATAAAAATTAGTAGGTGTGCTAAAATCTCTACTTTTATGTAAAATCTAGACTGCTTGAATTGAAAAGTATGGTGTGCTTGTATGTTTTGGAGCTTGAAGGACAAAACAAAGGCTGTCTAAAAAAGGAGGCGTCAAGAAAGACTTGAATGAAGAAGTGAGGGTGAATCCTAGCTTTGACTCATGAGAAGCTTCTCACCTGTTGTAATTGGGCAGGTAATGTGAGGCGAGGATGCCACCTGGGTGGAGAGAACTGCAGGCGTCACTCAGGGAGAGCCATGAGGGGTACTCAAGGGACAAGGAGGAGAAAGGTAGAAGCACAAATTCATTATCACACTGTAAAAGGCTTAGAATTGCTGAGTGAAGGTTTGGGTGTTTATCTTGCAGACACTGAGAAAGGTCTAGAGAAGATGCAGTTGAATGGATATAACTCTAGAAGTTGGGACACCTGGACCCAGTGCTACTCACACTTACCTGGCATCAAGAAATCTCTTTAAGCCTCATTTTCCTTCTCAGATAAAAGCTTCTTTCAGTATTGATATGCTATAATTCCTAAGGGAATTGGAGACTAGCTTCATCACAGTTGGACTCTGTTTATAAGAACATCATAACACACATGAAGGCAATGGTTGTCTAAACGAGGAAAGGTGACAGTGGTATCCACACTAATAGAACAAGTGCTTCTCTGAGACTGGCTTTACTCATGGGGTTGTTTTAGAAGTACTGGAAAGACACACAGGTAAATGGCAGGGCTGGGGACATAGCTCAGTGGCACAGCTCTTGCCTTACAAGCATGAAGTCATGAGTTCAATTCCCAGTACCACCAAAAAAAAAAAGTATATGTTATTTCTTTAAAATAAAAAGGCAAATGGCATTGATAAAATCATACCAATGGAGCATACAAATTATGCAAAACAGAGACTAGCAAGAGGGGGAAATATAAGATGATTTAAAACCTGTTAACCTACATTCTGCAGGCTCTTTTAGTACCATGAACAGAGAAATCGGGACATTAGAAGAAAAAGGTGAAGACAGTTTGGGGCATACTGAATTTGAGAAGGCAGAAAACATTGTTCAACAAGAAGGGTATAACTTGAAACTAATGAGATGGGTTTGGCACTCAAGGAATGGTTACTGAAGGGCACAGAATTATAAAACAAAGCAACTCAAGTGTTACCACTTTCTCAAGCTAGACTTTAAACAGGTGAACAAATTATGTTCTTTATAGTTTTTGTATTCTGCCCCATTCACTATGATGACCCTGTATTACTTTTAAAAGCAAAAGAAAAAAGCAGTAAAAAGTGAGACACAAAATAAATAATCAAAAGCTGCTCTTAAATGTTGGCAAGACTTTTTAAAAACAGAAATGTCTCAGAAATGAGGTATATTTGAAGAGTGTTCTTACTGACTTCAAGTCCCACCTTACAAAACATAAGCAACATGTTTCAAGTTTACCTAGCTCCAGTTACAAATAATGAGATACTTATTTCCACATTCTTGATAGAATCAAACAGGTTCTACATGGCTTCTTAATAACTGGTTTCTGAACATTTAGAGGAGATAAGCAAATATACCGAGATATGGGAGAGCTTTTGAGGGATGTCTTGGTTACTTTTCTCTCGTTGCTGAGACAAAATACCCAACGCCCAAAATGAAGGAAGGAAAGGTTTATTTAGCTTACAGTTTGTAGAAGTTTCAATCCATACTAGGCTGGTTCAGAGGCAGAGTGGCACATGACAGAGGGCAAGCGTTCATGGCAGCAGAGTACAGCAAAAACAACCAGCAAAAGGGAGGAATGGCTGCAAGTAGCCGCTTTCTCTCCCTTACATTGTAAACAGGCTACCCCCACCCACGGGGTGTGTACCTCTCACACAATCTCCATGCCCTCCTCTTGCACAGGCTCAGGAAGTATACAAAGTAAGCACCTTAGCTTCCTCCTGAGTCACTCAGCCAAACCTCTAGACTCCCCAAGTTGACACAATGTATCAACCATAACAAGGGAGAAAAGGCAAGAGTCTGATAGAAACTGAGCTTCAACAATACAGGACTGCCCTAAATAACTTTATCATCAAGCTCTTGACTGAGATTTCTATTTTAATTGTATAGTTTAATACATGTTGTTGGTAGCATCTTGTCCCTTAACCCCTGACCAAAAAAAAATAGCTATGTCAAATAGCACAGAGCCAAAGCTTTCAATACAGAGAATTGCAAAACTTGGGAACAGTCATGCAATTCATTATGGTAACCCAATGCCTGGCATGGACCAGATACTTTACACAAATTTTTTGTGTACTTTTCCCAGTTCCTTCACCCCAGTACCATTATCATTTTCCACTTATTTTCCCGTTTGTCTTTGCAAATGTGCTGTACAAACACAAGAGGAATGTTTTTAAGAATTTAAATAATGCTTTTAATAAGAAATGTTCCTACTCTTCAAATTTCATGTACCAGGCAAGCTCTTGCTGTAACTAATCCACAACACCTCCTAGTTCACTGCTGTTAGAGGTTTGAAAATCAATTAGAGATGTACAATGAGTACTTATGATTTATAACACTGCCTTTAGTGCACCCTACTAAACACTTGTCTATGTTGAATTTCATCCACTGCCATTTTGCTCAGCTAACTCTGTTTCATAATTATCTAATCTATTTTGTATGTTCTAGGAGTCTTTAAAGACCCTCTCTCATCTTTGCCCCCACTAAATAATTTATCATCTGGTGCATTAATGGGCATGCCATTCAGCCCTGCTTGTCAAGGAGTTCTTTGAAAATATGAACATTTCAAGTCTCAGCATAGGAGACAAGGATGTTGTACAATTAATTTCTTTTCATGCTGCAGCTTGCCTTTTTCTCCTCCTTGCTTTATTAATTTCTCAACTCTCTTTTAAATCCACAGTAGGATTTCACATTTAACCATAGTGTACCAATTTCTTTGCATTCTTCTTTAGGGAACAAATGCAAAGATTGCACAATGCTATAAATGCAGTTAATATCAGAGGCAATGTGAAAATTACATTCTCATAGAGAACTGGAGGATTAACATGCATTTTTAATACTTAGCAGCCAATGTTTCACATTAAGATGTGTATTTAACTTTTAAGATATCTTATTACAAAAGAGGAGGAAAGTTATTAGGCATATTTGGCTGTTAGGCATTTTTCGGGCATGTACTTTTTTTTCTCTTTTGGAGGCATGGTCTCTCTCTGCAGTTCAGGTTGGTCTTGAGCTCACTTTGTAGCCCAGGCTGGTCTCGAACTCAAAACGATCCTCTTGCTTCAGCCTCCTGAGTGCTGGGACTACAGGTCTGCGCCACCACACCAAGCAGGCATGTACGCTTGATTTTGCTTTATCACATTTTAATTGTTACTGCTATCTTCACTTCACTGCTAAAGAAAGTGGGATTAAATGAGTTAAAGGACTTGAGCAAGATTACCAGAAACTGTCTCTGCACAAATAGAACAAGATTTGTTTTGTTTCTGGTACCAGGAATCAAACTCACAGCCTTGTACTTGCCAGGCAGGTGCTTGTAGAGCTGAGCTATATCCCTGGCGCCAGCACAAAGATTTGAACCTTCTAATGGCTTATTCTAAAGTCCTTCCTTCCCCTCTAGACGTAATACGTCTACCTCATTCTTTTTATTCTATGCCTATTTGTGACTAGAAACACTTCTGCCTACCCAGTGTACTATTGAAAATTAAGCACTATATTTCTTTTTTTTTTTAAATAAAAGTACAAAAACATATTAACAAACAGACACCAATTAGCATAAAAAATAGTACAATCACAACTAATCTATAGACAAGGTGACCTGGTCTCAACAGTGGTTATTGTTTTATCCATTGATATCTTCGAAGTGTAAATATATGAACCCATATGCAGACATGCAAAATTAGTCATACAATTAATCCTCTCAACAACAGAAAAAACACAAAAACCAAAAATCCAAAGACAAAAAACAAAACAGGTAAACAACAACAATAACAACAACAAAAAAAAAAACCACCCATAGTTGCTGCTTTGCATATTGATATCTTCGAAGTGTGTGTTCAGGACAACACATACAGACATACAAGATTGGTCAAATAACCTATCATCGATTATTCCTTAGCATTAAGTGATATAATACAATAGTAGAACCATGTTAGCCCTCCTGCATATATGTATATTCATATATACATACATACATTTTTGTCTCTTTCTTTTCTCCTTTCCCTTGTCCCATCTGTTCTTTGTTTTTGAACAGATTTCCTTCATGTCTCTTAGTTTATATTCCCACGCTCGGGTTCTTACACCA
>PVLD010028651.1:0-19136 GCA_004027595.1 Dinomys branickii
CCACCTTGTGCTCTTGCTTTTTTTCCTGTCTTTCGCCACCTTGGATTGCTGTCCCTGTGCCATGGCAGCCTGCCTTGGAGCCAGCTGACTGTGGACTGAAACCTCACAAACTCTTCAGGTATTTTGCTACTCCATCCCTGGCTGATGAAGACTCACCGAGACAAAGGATTACAGCATGGAAAACTCAGAGCACCACAGTCAGTCGAATCTGCAACTAGCATTTGCACAGAGGCAACCTGACTTCATGCTATATCCTAGTGGTGGGAGCCCCACTGAGTCCCACTGAGCCCCAGACAGGTTCAGGATCCTCACTGAGCTGTGTCCCACCCCCCCCCATGCCATCCCAGATGTGATGCTGAGATCTGGGGAAGCCTGAAGGCTTCAGAGAGATGCCCAGGAGTTGAGTGACTCTGCACCCTGCCCCATCCACCATCACAGAAGTGATGGTGAGCCCCAGGGAACCTCAGGATCTTCAAAAATGACAGAATGAAGGAACAAAATGCAATCTCAGACCTCCACTCCACCCAGAATAAGTCCAGAAGGCATCAACATAGAAGAGTTTGGAAGTCACACACCTGAAATTCCTGAAATGACAGTAACTGAATTAAAGAAACAAACAACTCCATCAGGCTATAGAAGAAATCAGATCAGAAATAATCTCTAAGGTAAAAAAAGAAATGACAACAATAATGAAAGAATTGCTCATGGCATCTAAAGACATAGATAAAAAATTGAGGAGGATACAAAAATGATGGAAATCTTGAATGAGCAATATAGGAAAAAATTAGAATGCATGAAACAGATTCAAAGAGATATCCAGGAAATTAAAAATTCCATCAAAAGCTGGCAGAACCACTTGAACGAAACTGAGGATCAACTTTCAGACCTTGAAGACAAGATTGCAGCTAAAGAGTGAGAAAGGAAAGATCTCTTAAAATAACAAAGAACCAGGAAACAATTCAAAAGATGAAAGTGATACAAAGAAAAATAACATAAGACTAACAGGTGTCAACAAAACAGCAGAAGTCAACACAAATGACATAAAAAGACTATTTGCAGAAGTAATAGGAGAAAATTTCCCAAGCACAGAAAAAGAATCTCACATACAGAAAAGTGAGGCATACAGAACTTCAATTAGTCATAACCAAAATAAATCTATACGCAGACATATAATAATCAAGATCCCAGAAACTCAGCAAAAGAACAGACTATGAAAAGCTGTTAGAGAAAAGAGATCAACTGTAAAGGAAAGCCCATTAGAATTACAGCAAATTTCTCAAAACAAATGATCAAATCAAGAAGAGCTAAGAGTAAAGTATTTCAGGTCCTAAAAGAAAACAATTTCCAACCCAGACTGATGTACCCTATAAAACTATCCTACAAAATTAATGCAGGAGATACCTCTACAACAAAGAAAAACTGAACAATTCATGATCCCCAAACCAACTCTACAAAGACTACTGAAAGATATTCTAGACAGGGATAAAAATGAACACAATTTCAAGAACAACAACAGACAGGAACCGTGAAGCACAGTAAGCAATTAAACAGAGGGGGAGAGCAGAAAACCATCAGCAGGGAAGTAACATGACAAAGATAAGCCAATACGTTACAAACATTATTGTACATGGCCTGAATTTACCTATCAAAAGAAGCAGACCGCCAGACTGGATCAAGAAATAAAATCCAACAATATACTGTATACAAGAAACACATTTAACTCAAAAGGAAATTCATAGACTGAAAGTCAAAGGATGAAAAACAATACTCAAGGTGACAGGAACCTGGTAAAAAGCAGATGTAGCTATTTGGTTTGCACACAATGTGAACTTCAAACCAAGCACGATCAGAAAGGAGGTCACTACATACTTGTTAGGGGAAAACAGAGAGGAAGAGATAAAAATCATAAATATCTATGCACCACATACAGGAGAAGCCAACTATACAAGACAAATTTTAACAGACATGAAAAATCAAATAAGCAGTTAACACAATCATAACAAGGGACTCTTTCACCCCATTATCACAAAAGGATGGATTACTAGACAAAGAATCAGCAAACAAGTAACAGAACAAAACCAAATGAACTTAGTAGACCTTTATGAAGTGTTCCACCCAACAACATCAAAATCCACATTCTCAGCTGCACACAGGACATTCTCTAAAATAGACCATAAAGAGCATGCACAAGGAAATGCAAAGTAATTGAAATTATCCCATGAATACTATCAAACCATAGTGCAATAAAATTGGAAATTATTGACAAAAGAAATCACAAAAACTCCATAAACACATGAAAATTAAATAACACCCTCCTGAACAACCAGACTCAGAGATGAAATTAAAGAAGATATTAAACAATATTTACAGTCAAATGAAAATGCAGATACAATTACAGGAACCTGAGGTACACAATGAAAGTAGTCCTCAGAGGGAAATTCATAGCAGTGAATTTCCACATCAGGAAAACTGAACAAGCACAAATAAACAACCTTATGCTGCACATCAAACTAGAAAAAGAAAAGCAAGTCAAGCCTAAAGTCCAAAGGGAGGAAATTATAAAGATAAAAACAGAAATCAATGTAACACTTCGAAGATATCAATGGATAAAGAAATAACCACTGTTGAGACCATGTCACCTTGTCTATAGATTAGTTGTGATTGTACTATTTTTTATGCTAATTGGTGTCTGTTTGTTAATATGTTTTTGTACTTTTATTTAAAAAAAAAAATCAATGTAACTGAGACAAGGAAAACAACACAAAGAATTACTGAATCAAAGAGTTGGTTCTTTCAAAGAATAAATAAAATCGATAAACCCCTAGCCAATGTTATCAAAGAATGGAAAGAAAAAACTCAAATTTATGCAATAAGGGATGAACAGATCCTGTAGACATTCAGAAGATCGCCAATATCTACTTTGAAAATGTTTACTCTCATAGAATGGGAAAAGCAGAGGAAATGGACAGATCCCTAAATACATATGAATTACCAAAGCTAATTCAAGAAGATACAAAAACCTGAATAACTCATTATCAGCCAACAAAATTGAAAATATAATAAAAAACTTACCAACAAAGGAAAGCCCCGGTCCTGATAGATTCACAACAGAACTCTACAAGAAATTCAGAAGATTTAATGCCAATTCTTCTCAAACTTTTTAATGAAATTGAAAGGGAAGGAATTTTCCCTAACTCATTCCTGGAGGCAAGTATCACCCTGATACCAAAACCAGTGAAAGACCCAACCAAAAAAAGAGAACTACAGACCAATCCCCTTAATGAATATACATGCACAAGTTTTCAATAAAATACTAGCAAACAAAATGCAGCAAATCATCAAGAATATTATACATCAGGACCAATTCATCCCAGGAATGCAGGGATGGTTCAGTAAACACAAATCAATAAATATAATACACCATAATAATAGAGCCAAAGACAAAAATCACAAGATCATTTCAATAGATGCAGAAAAAACTTTACTGATAAAGGCCAATATTCATTCATGATAAAATCCTACAGAAAACAGGAATAGATGATCTTTAACTTACTCTGATCAAAGCCATCTATAACAAACCAACGGTGAACATCATACAAAATGGACAAAAACTGAAAACTTTCACTTTAAAATCCAGAACAAGACAAGGATATCCATTGTCAGCACTTCTATTCAATGTAGTTCTGAAAATATTAACCAGAGCAATTACACAAGAGAGAAATAAAAGGAATAAGGATAGGAAAAGAAAAAGTAAAACTATCACTATTTGCAGATGACATGATACTTTACATGGAAAACCCCAAAAACTCCACAAGAAGACTCCCTGAATCAATCAACACATTCAGCAGTGTAGCTGGATACAAAGTCAACACCCAAAAATCAATAGCATTCCTACACACAAACAAACAGACTGAGAGAGAAATTAAGGAAACCATACCTTTCACAATGGCATCCAAGAAATTGAAATATTTAGGGATCAATCTAACAAAAGAAGTAAAAGATCTATTAAATGAAAACTACAATAACTCTGAAAAAAGATTGAAGAGGATTTCAGTAGATGGAAAAACAGTCCTTGCTCACGGATGGGAAGAACCAACGTTGTGAAAATAGCCATACTACCAAAATTGTTGTACAGATTCAATGCAATTCCCATTAAAATACCATTAACATACCTCTTAGGTCTAGACACAACATTCCTAAAATTCATCTGGAACCAGAAGAGACCCAGAATAGCAAAAGCAATCCTGGGCAACAAAGACAAGTCTGGTGGAATCACAATTCCTGAGCTGAAATTATACTACAAAGCCACTGTAATAAAATCAACATGGTACTGGCTAAAAAACAGACCTGAGGAGCAATGGAACAGACTGCAAGAAACAGCCACAAGGCCAAACACACTCAGCCACCTAATCTTTGACAAAGGGGCCAAACAAGCTCACTGGAAGAACAATAGCCTCTTTAATAAATGGTGCTGGAAAAATTGGCTTGCCTCTTGCTGAAGGCTGAAAAGATAGACTCAAGTATATCACCACTCACCAAACTCAAGTCAAAATGGATCACAGATCTCAATATTGAAACAAACACACTAAATCTATTGGAAGAGAAAGTAGGTAAAAACCTTGAAGACATAGGCGTAGGCAGAGAGTTCATGAACAAAAACCAAACTGCCTGTCAAATACTTCAAAGAATCAACAACTGGGATCTCAGCCTACTGAAAAGTTTCTGCACATCTAAAGAAATCACCAGCAGAGTAAAAAGAAAATCCACAAATTGGGAAAAATTTAAGCTGGCTGTCCCTTGGACAAAAGTAGTCCATCTAGAACATAAAGAATTAAAAAACATCTACCCTCCCCCAAATTCAAACATCCAGTCCAAAAATGGGCAGCTGAGATGATCACACACTTCTCAGATAAAGAAATATAAATGGCAAATAAATACATGAGAAAATGTTCCACATCATTAGTCATTTGAGAAATGCAAATTAAAACAACATTGAGATTTCATCTCATCCCAGTAAGAATGGCTATCATTAAGAAATCAACCAATAGCAAATGCTGGCGAGGCAGTGGAGAAATAGGAATTCTCCACTGCTGGTGGGAATGCAGACTTGTGAAACCACTATGGAAATCAGTTTGGAGATTCCTCAGCAAACTAGGTCTAGAGGTCCCATTCAACCCAGCCATTCACTTTCTTGGTATTTTCCCAGAAGATCTGAAAATATCATATCACAGTGATATATGAGCACCCGTGTTCATAGCAACACAATTTGTAATAGCTAAATCATGGAAGCAACCCAAATGTCCATCCACTGAGGAATGCATAAAAAACATTGTGGTATTTTTATATAATGGAATATTACTCAGCTATAAAGAAAAATAAGTTTAAGGCTTTTATAGGTAAATGGTCACAACTAGAGACCATACTCATAAGTGAAATAAATCAGACCTGCATGTGTAAGCAATGTACTGTCTCACTAGTGTAAGAACCTGAAAGAGTGAATAAAAATTAGGAGGTATGACAGACATTGTGAAACAAAAAGAAACTGCTCAAAAGTAAAGAGCAACTTGGAGGAGGGAAAAAAAGAAAAGAAAGATGGGGAAAACTATGCATATATGTATATACAGGATAGTGAACATAATGGTACTACTGATTTCTATCACTTTATTGAAAGGAACAGTTAATGATTAATTATTTGATCAATCTTGTATCTCTATTTGTTTTCCTGAGAAACCATTTTGAAGATATCAACATGTAATACAACAACCATTGTTAATTTCCTGTTACCTTGTCTGTAATTCAGTGTTGCTTGTATTATTATTGTGCTATTTTGTAAGTGGATGTCTGTTTGCTTATATGTTTTTGTTCTTTTATTTTTAAAAATTTAAAAAGAGAAATACAAATTAAAACAATACTGAGATTCCATCTCACCCCAGAAAGAATGGCTTATCATCAAGAAATCAACCAATAACAAATGCTGGGGGGTTGTGGGGGAAAAGGAACCCTCTCCCTGCTGGTGGGAGTGTAGACTGGTGAAACACTGTGGAAATCAGTGTGGCGATTCCTCACAAAACTAGGATTAGAGGTCCCACTTAACCCAGCTCCCTTTTGGGGTATTTTTCCATAAAAACTGAAAATATCCATGCCACAGTGATACACGTGCACCTTTGTTTATAGCAGCACAATTTGTAATGGCTAAATCTTGGAAACAACCCAAATGTCTATCAACTGAGGAGATGATAAAAAGATGTAGTATTTTTATACAATGGAATATTACTCAGCTCTAAAAAAGATAAACTGGAGGCTTTTATAGGTAAATGGATGCAACTAGTGACTATACTCCTAAGTGAAATAAATCACACCCAAATATGTAAACATTGTATTGTCTCCCTAGTGTAAGAACCTTTAAGAATAAATAAAATCCAACAGTTATAAAAGATACTGTGAAAGGAAAAGAAACTGCTCAAAGGGAAGGAACAACTGGGATGAGGGAAAGGAGAAAAAGAAAGGAAAGGAAAGGAAATGGAAAAGAAGGGAGGGGAGGGGAGGTAAGGGGGAGGGCAGGGGAGGGGAGGGGAGGGGGAAGCGGGAAGGGAAGGGAAGGGAAGGGAAGGGAAGGGAAGGAACAAAGGAAGGGAAAAACATTCATATGTATATACAAGGATGGCTGGGATAATTGTACTGCTGGTGTCTATTATTTATTGAAAGGAACACTAAATTTTCTGATCAATTTTGCATGTTTATATCTGGTAATCTGAACAACTAATCTGAAGGCAACAATATACAATGTAACATCCATTGATGAATTCCTACCATCTTGTTTAATGAAGCTCTGTATCATTTCTAATTTTTTTATTATTTTTTATTCTCTTTAATGGTTTGAGCAATCGTGCATTCTTACATTTGGTAATCTGAGTAACTTCGTTGAAGATAACAATATGTAATATAACAATCACTTAATTTCTTATCATATTGTTTTGAAATTGTGTATTGTTTTTATTGTTTTTGTGTTGTTTTGTTTTTGTCTTTGTTGTTATTTTGTTATTTTTTCTTTAAAATAAAAAAGTAAAAGTAGGAGGAAATAACATAAAAGCAGCAATCGGTTGCATTAGATAAAAGAAACAGAAGAATCTAAGAACTTTTCCTTCAAACCTTTAACAGGTCTAATCAAGAATTCCAACAGGACTAATGGTAATCCAGGGTTGATTCTACATCATGCACTATGCCAAGTGTTTTACATGTATTATTTTATTCAAATTTCATAATAAAACCCCTCTACCTTTACAGAAAAGGAAACTGGAATTATGCAATTAAATAATTTGTCCAAGTTTACAAAAATGCATATGATAAAGAAAAAATTAAATGAGATTTATCTCAGCTTGTCTAAACCTATATATATATATATATATATATATATATATATATATATATACACACACACACATTTTTTTTTATCCTAGTATAAGTTGTTAGTTATATTGATTCTACTCTGGTAACTAACACATTCTAAAATTTGAGTTCTGGGGTTTTATCAGGTTTATTAGTATGACTTACATATACCTAATGATCACATCCATCATAGGGAATTTGTACCTGTGCATGATATACTCTGATTCCTCCTTTTTCAGTCCCTTCCCCTCTTTCAACCCCTCTTCCTCTCATTTACAAAGCTTTGTTTCCATTTTATCCTTCTTGTATTTATTTTCTCTTCCTTTTTCCCTCACTCCTCCCTAGTTCCTCTTTCTTTTAGAGGAATTAATTAATTAATTCCTATTAATTGCTATTTCACAATACCTACTATACACAGTGGTCCTTATCTACCCTCTTGTTTCTCACACCAAAGAAACAACATGATAAATACAGAATAATATACAGACCCTCCTTACTTACACCCTGACAGACCCATTGTAAGCTGAAACCATCCTAAATTGAAAAGCATTTAGTATACCTAATGTACCAAGGTAACAGCAGCACAGCATGGTGAATGGGGCAGGGGTCCCCAGCCTTAGGTCATGAACTAGTACAGGTCTGCAGCTTGTTGGGAACCAGATATGAGAGGAGGCCAGTTCCACTTCTACTTACAGCCATTCCCCATCGCTCACATCACTTCCGATCAGATCAGCAGTGCCACAGTCTCCTAGGATGGAGAACCCTACTGTGAACTATGCATGGGAGAGATGTAGGGTGTATGTTCCTTATAAAAATCTAACGCCTGATCATCTGAGGGAGATCATCTGAGGTAGTAATGTTAACACTTGGGAAAAGCAGAGAGGTTTGAATGCAAAGAAACCATAGTAAATCAGTTGCTTATAGAAATAAAACCCTACCAGTAAGTGGCAGGTGGTAAATTGCAAGTGGTTGCAGGCTTTATAGTCACAAGTGAATGATACACTTTAATTCTTCAGTGGCATCTGGTGACAGCTCTGAAGGAATCAGAATCTAACACACTTGTTATAGTTTATTATGGCCTGCCCATTACTTTATCATTTTATTTATTTTATTTACCATTTTATTTATTGTTTCATCTGTGTCTCTTTCCCACATTGCATGCTTGTCTCGGTCAGTTTTTATAGCCTACAAATTACCTCTAGCCAAAATTAGTACAAAATAAACAACACTGAAGAACTTCTCTGATGAGGGAAGACCCAATGATAAGATAGCAGAAGACTCCTCAGGCTGCCAAGGAAAAAAAGCTGCTTTTAAAAGAAAACACCAAGAGGTCTACTGAAATTAGAGATTCACTGCAACAGGTAATTCACATTTTCTAAGTGTGCTTTGTATAATACTGGATGACCAGCTAGGCAATGAACCCTCAAGCCAGCTCTTCCTGTAAAACTGCTCTGCCACAAGGAGACACCAAGCACTCCGCATTAAAAGGAAAGATCTGGATTTTTCAAAAAACAAAAAAAGAAGAGGAGCAATTACTAAAGGTCATCATTTTACCAAATGTCTCTGTAAAGACAGCATTGTTCTTAGTGGCTAACCCATTGCTAAGACTAAGAGGCCCTTTACTATTAGTGAAGAGTTGATCCTGTCTGCTTCTAAGGACTTTTGTTTTGAACTTTTAGGGGATGCTTCAGTTCAAAATGTTCCTCTTCTGGCTAGCACCATACCTAGATGGATCACACAGCAGGAGATGTAAGGTACAACTGTTAAAATTAATGAGTCACTATGTTGGGCAGTTGAGGCTGACGTGACTACTGATATTGACACGGCAACAATGCTCATATTTCTGCAATATTTTCCAGGAAGACGTGCATGTACATATGCTGTGTGTGCTTTTGTTGCCAACCAACATGAAAACTGAAGAATTTTTCAAGTCTTTGCACGATTATCTACCATCAGGAAAACTGAACCGCACAGATGGAGTGGCTACCACGACAGGGCAGTTTTGGGGCTTCACCAGTCAGGGCAAAGGAGACTATGAGCTACATCACCCATAGAGAATGGTGGCTAGCACAAAATGCCATCTGAATTTGACATGTTACAGGACGTGATTTAAGCTGTTAACTACACTGAAGTACATACCTTTAACTTGAGTCTGTGCAGCTCTGTGAGGAGAGAGACACAGAGTACGTGTCTTCTCTTATACACAGAAATGAGGCGGCTTTCAAAAGGAGTATCACTGACCAGTGTTTTTCAGTTATAAGAGCTGCTCCAAAGATTTACAGAAAGTCGTAACTGGCAGCACCTTCCAGTGACACAGAATAGGTTGCAAGACTTGCTTACTTGTGTGACTGATAGATTCAACCTCCTCAATGAAGTCAACCTCTCACGAGATAAAAGTGACTGCATTCACAAACTGCAATGATGCAGGCAATAAGTGAACACTGGCATGCATGACATATTTCAAACATTAAAAGAGATTTTAAAAGACACTGAGGCAGGGCCTTCTGTCTCCTAGCTGGTACAGGGTCACCTATCTCAGCTTTCAAGGTTTAAGTTATTAAGACTTCTGGGAAGACGATGTGGTAAGCAGCAGCCGGTCAGCCTCTTTGAGATTCAGAATCCAGGCCCTGGAATATAACAACTTGGGGAGAAAAAAGGAAGGAGGTGGATCCCTGGGACCCGGGAAGGACAGGAAGGGAAAACTGGAACTCACGCTAAGTGAAGAGACAGACCTCAATGCAGAAAAAGGACGTGGCAAACTCCACCCTATCCCTGACCCCCAGCCCACGGTGTGAGATGGGTGCCTCGAATCTATACACATAGCAAAGAGGGGGACCCCGTAGGCCTCCACAGATAAATGTATCAGTGGAAGGAGAAGAAGTTGCTGTGAACCACAACAGCTGGTATGTGACTCTAGTCCAAGCGTCCCCTGCAGGGGGGACCAATTTAGGGAGCGGTCAGCTGAACCCAGGACCCAGGGCCATGGGTCAGTCTCCTCTCAGGGCTCCCAGTGACTGGATGAGGCACAACTGTGGAAGACACCCAAGGTCAGAGAGCAAAGGTCAGGCTGGAAAAAGACACCCAGAGTGTTGTAGGCCGAAAAACTACTCAGGCCCAAATCCCCTATAAAGGAAAGCCCATCAGAATCACAGCAGACTTCTCAACACAACCCCTAAGTTAAACAGAGCTTGGAGTGAAGTATTTCAAGCCCTAAAAAAAACCAAACCCCAACCCAGATTGATATACCTCACAAATTTATCTCTCAAAATCGATGTAAAGCAGAACTTGGAGAGAAACTTAGCCTCCTTCTCCCTCTGTAAAATATTCCCAGCTCAGGCAACCCCTTCCCTCAGGAATGCAGACTTGCATTTTCTCATTGATAAGGGCGATCACTGAGGCAGTTCTCTTATGGGAACCTCCTCTCTTAGGCAATACTGGGTACCAACACCGACAAAACCAACAAATGGAGTTACAAACAAGCTTCGCAGCTTCTTAACATCCTGAGATGCAGTGTTTTCTTTCAAGACTAAGATAGGGTTAGCTGCCGGGATGACTAAACTTTTCTTTCGCTTCTGTATGGCCATTTTCTTGACGTCACAAATTGTATAAAAGGAGACCTCTCCTTGGTTCTGGCCCAGCCTAGTTTTGAACATTTCTAATGGCTGGGATGTTGCACCATTATAAAGTTCTCCTGAAAAGTCTCCTATTGGTGTCTCTAGTTTCTTACAAATTCCACAACAGATGGAGACATAAGATACTTCCATAATAAAAAACACCTGAAGAAATTCATGATCACCAAAAAAGCACTGCAAAAAGTTCTGAAGATAGTCTAGAAAGCGATGATGAAGACAACAATTCCAGGAACCCTAAGGTAATGAATCCACCAGGCAACCCAGACAGTTAAAAAGAAGGGAGACAAAGGGAACCAACGACAAGAAAATAATATAATGACAATGATGAGTCAGTCTCTGTCAGTTATAATTATCAATGTGAATGGTCTCAACTCAGCAATCAAAAGAAACAGGCTGGCAGAATGAATCAGAATACAAGATCCAACACTTTGATGCATATAAGAAACACATTTAACTCAAAAACAGGTCAAAGACTAAAAGTCAGACGATGGAAAACAATACTCCATGCAACAGGAACCTGGAAAAAGCAGGGGCAACTATTCTATTTGCCAACAAAGTGCATTTCAAGCCAAGACTGATCAGAAAAGACAAAGAAGGTTACTACATACCTGTCCAGGGCATAGTCCAATAGCAATCAGAAATACACATCCATCAGATACTGCATACCCAACTTTATATAAAGAAAGTAACACTAATGGACATGAAAAAATCAAATAAGCACTAATACAATTGAAATAGGGGACCTCAACCCCCTACTGTCACAAATAGATCAACTAGAGAAAAAAAATCAACAAAGAAATACCCAGCCTGAACCAAACCTTGAAGAAATGGACTTAGTTCCACCTAACAAAAACAGAATGCATATTCTTCTTAGCCTCCCATGAGACGTTTCCCTACCGCTCGCAGGGGTTTACAATGGTACAACCACTATGGAAATGAGTATGAAACTGAAATTAGAAGTTCCATTTGACCCAGCTATTCCCTGTCTAGGCACCTTCCTCAGAGAGTTAAAAGCATCATACCAGTGATATATGCATGCTCCTGCTTATAGCAGCACAAGTTATAATAGCTAAATCTTGGCAACAACCCACACATTCACCAACAGATAGATGAATAAAGAAAAGGTGGTATTTATATATAATGAAGTACTACTTTGCCAGAAAGAAGGGTAAATATGAGACATTTTTAGGTAGCTAGATGCACCTAAAGACCATACTTTTAAGTGAAATAAATTAGACACATGAATTTAAGTATCACATTGTTTCCCTTGTGTGAGAATTCCAAAGGGTAAATAAGGAGCAAAATAGAGGAAAGATTTTGGGAAGTAGGAAGAACATGCTCAGATAGGAAGTGAAACAGGTGGGGGAGGGATTTTTTAAAAAGAAAAGAGAATAAAAGGGAAAATGGAAAGAAAGCTTCTGTAAACACGGAGGGAAAGAAGGGTTCAAGGGAGAGGAGGGGATGGGAAAAAGAATTAAGACGTATTATGTACAGTACAAATTCCCTACATGAATGTGATCATCATGCAGAGCAAATATGTGCTAGTAAGAAAAATAATTACGAAAAAGAAATGCACGAAGAGGAGCGAGGAGAGGAAAAGCGGGTGAGCGAAGGGATGAAGACGTATTATATACATACACCAACTCTACACAGGAGTGTAAAGATTATGAACTGTTTCTTTATTAAAAATTTTCCCAATTAAAAGTTTTTAAGAAGAAATCTTTGCTACTTTAACTGAAAAATCTTTGTCTTTTGTATGAAAATGATACGATGGCTTTGAAGCTTCATGTACCCCTATGTGACAGTTTCCAAATGGACAGCAGGCCAGAGACAGACACACAGCAGGGAAAACGAAGGGCAATTTTCAGGTGGTAAAATAACAAACTGAAAAACAGTCACAGTCATCAGATAAATGCTATTTAAAACAATGACATTATCAATTTAACAAAACTTTTTTAAACAAAGGATGACAGGAAGGAAGGGGAAACAAAGCCTAGAGTGTTTGGATTTTGTTGGGTTTTGTTTTGTTTTGTTGAGACACGGTCTCAATATGTAGTTCAGCCTGGCCTTGAACTCACTTAACATAGCCCAAGCTGGCCTTGAACTCACAGCAATCCTCCTACCTCAGCCTCCCAAGTGCTAGATGGCATGTGCCACCACCACGCCTGACCAAAGCCTAGAACATGATAATAAATGTAAACTACTGTACATTTTATTAAAAGCCCATAAGAATGGTGATATTCTTTGACCCGGCCAGTCTATTTCCAGGAAATTTTTGTCAATATATAGATTTTTCTAAATAAATATTGAAAACAATTAAAACAGTTTAAATATTTTGTGCTCACTGCAACACTATTAGTAAGAGTATAATTATTTATATATTAAAAACTTCAGGAATAGCAGAGAAGAAAGAAAAACTCATAGTCAACACCATATTGTCAATAAACATCAGATAAATAATAAAATGAAAAGTGGTAAACAGCATCAGGATATATTTATAATCTAATAACAGGTAAGCAAAAATTTAAATACAAAACAATCTACAGAATGTGACCCTTTTTTTAAGTTCTGTATACCTGTATAGAGAACAATTCATATGCTAAGACTCTAAACTATGAACCTCTGTCATTTGTGAGAGGTGGAGTTATGTGTCTCATATATTTTCCTAACACTTCTCAGCACTTGTTAAGTTTTTTTTAATAGCTAATAAGTGTGAAGATCTGATAAACAGGCAACTTTTGTTTCATTAAAACAAGAACAAAAACCCTTCAACCTTAAGGAAATGCAGAACAACCGCCAGGATGCTGACTTCAGGGTAAGCATGGGGCGTCAACACACGGGGTGAGGCTCTCTGTCACACAGCCTTCCGGGGGCTCTGGCTCGCTTCGCACCTGAGCCCGTCCCCCCAGGCTGTGGAGCGGCCCAGAGAGCCCCAGGGAACTGGAGCACCACTTACAGATCACAAATCTATCTCAGAAACATTTTATAAAATTGCAAAAACAGAGAGGGCAGGGGAAAGAAAAATGAACACTGTTTACAGTAGATCTGAGGTTCCACAAGGTATAATTTAATGTAAAACAACATATCAAAACTAGGTGAAGGAAAAGAAACAGAAAGGTGGGATGGTTCAAATTTCTGACTTGTTTATTAAAACTGGCTTATACACTAAATCTACACTGAATATACTCGGAAATAAGCAAACTGTGTAGTTTTATATATAGCTTTAAATGTGACCGCCCCCAAAAACATCAAGGCACTGATATAGCTGAATATGAAAAAGACACCACAAATTAATATGAAAATATGAACACATCTTAGTGTTTAAATAAAAACTGTGCTTTGGATATGTAAAAGAACAAAGATGCCAGTGTCAAATATGCTCAATATAAACACACAACGCAAAGCATTATACTATTTACTAAATAGATTTTCATAGTGGCCATTAGATGGCACCATGTATCTACTAGCTAACGTAACTACATCAAATTTAATCCTCCTCTACATGCTTAAAGTATGTTTAACTTTTAACTAAATACAACACACATTATCTTCTATCATTGCTAAACTTTAGGTTTCAAAGTAAAGGGCATAAAAAACTAAATTTGCATCATAATTTCTAGAATGTTAAAATATACAATCTCAAAAATTGTTCAGAAGTTAAAAGGATGCCTTTCTTTAGGCTGAATTTAAAATTAATTTTCTACCTAAATAAACATTTTAACCTTTTCATTCATAAGCCAACGGTGTCCAACTTCTAATTCTTCCTAATGACCAAATTTCTATCTTCTCTTCTCAGCTAATCCACAACTCTCACTTCCTGTGTAGTCCCCTGGTCTCTACTCTGCAATCTCTGCTCCAGATCTTTGTACAGTCTATTTAAACACCAAAAATGACCCTATTCTGAGAATTGTTTTTTCCATTTCCAGTTCGGGTAGAGTAAAAAGGATCAGATTGGGCTTGTTACTCTATTTTTGGCCATCTAAAATCACTTAAAAAAAAAAAAGATTTTCCAAGCTTACTGTTTAGAGTAAGTGAGGAGGATACTGTACAGAGCCCAGCGTCTGCCTGAGCTGAGGCGCTAAACAGACAACAGGCTAGAGCCCACACAGCAGAGTATGGGTAACAGGACGCTGCATGCGTATGTGCACTAAGTCGCTCGTGATCAATGATGGAGTTCTTCTTGACAGATAAACGCAAGTCAGAAGCTGGAAAAGGACCGCTGAAACTAGAAGGAGTGGCAACCAAATCTAACACAGAGTGAGAAATAGCATATTCCCATTATGCAGAAGTCTTTAAAACTCAACCTATGGGCACTGATTACAGCACTATGAAGGATCTTGCCTCAGAAAGTTAACTTTAGGTTATGTGTTAGCTTTCTGTCAATGTGACAAAATATCTGAGATAATCAACTTAGAAAGAGAAAAGGTTTATTACTTCAGCTCACAATTTCAGAGGTTCCTACCCACAGTCACCTGGTCTTGCTGCTTTGGGCCCATGGTGGCACAAGACAGCATGGCAGGAGTTTGCTGCAGAGGACCTCTGTTCACCTCATGTTAGCTGGGAAACAGGGAAAGGAAGGAGCCAAGGTCCTATCCCCAGCCGGGTCATGACCTCAAGGCCTAACTTCCTCCCAGTAGGGTATATTTCTTAAAGCTTCCATTGCCTCAAAGAACACCACAGGCTGGTGATCAGCAGGTAGCACACAGGCCTTCAGAGCACATTTCATGACCAAACTAACAGGATTATGAAGAGCTCATCCATTCTAACAAGGTTAAAAATAAGACCAAAGGATCCTGGGTAACACTCACCCCACCTAAGAACCAGCACCCCCCCAAAATCAATCAACGTTCTCTAGCACTTAACAAGGTAAATGTCACAATGTTAAATGAAAATTACCAGCTATGCGAAGCACAAGTAAGTAAGTAATAAATAAATGGGGAAAGCGGTCACAGCTGGCTCAGAAAGGTTAAGGCAGGCAGATAGGACACTAGTAATTACACTGTGTTCCACAGGCTCAAACATCTAGAGGTGAGACTCAATGTGTTAAGACACATGGAAATATCTGTTTAAAACCTAAATCAAACTTCTGAGATAAAAACTACAACATCTGAGATAAAAGTGCCCTGAAAGAGATTAACAGCAGATACTGCAAAACATTAAACTTGAAGAAACCAACAGAAAGCATACAAACTAAAAACATATACAGAAAAAACTAAAAAAATAAGCTGAGATAACTTCATATGAACAAACATATGTAATTCGGACTCCATCCAAATGAAGCAAGAAAAGTGAAAATCAAAAACACATTTCAAGAAATAATGGTCACAGTTTTCTCAGATAATGAAAACTACAAATCAAAAGTAGCTCAAGAAAACCCAAGTATAAGAAAACTGAAGTATTTAAATTGCTTAAAACCAGTTATCAAGTCTTTTTTAAAGTAAGAAAAAAGTCTTGTGCATATACACATGTAAATAAAGGGAAAAAAACCAAGATATTGACATGAGTTTATTTGTAATAAATAATGTAATACAGAAAAAAGTCCACCTCTACTCTTAAAATACTGAAAGGAAACAACTTGTTAACCTAGAATTTCTGATCAGTGAAAATATCTTTGAAAACTAAAAGTGAAATTAAAGAAAAAAAACTTTAAGACATACAAATATTGAAATTCGTCATCAGCAAACCTGCTATAAGAAATGTTAAAGTTCTTTGAGCAGAAAGAGATTGAAAGCCAGATCTCCAGAAAGCAAAAATAAGGAACACAGATCCGTGAGTATGGACAATGCTGTGGGCAAATAGGAGCTTTTCTTGTATGGTTTAAAATATGGTTTAAAAGACAGACACAAAATGGTGTAGTAGCAAGCTTCAAATACTGGGCCGTCTACCAAAAAACGACTAAACTGGAAAAGTCATCACAAGCAACAATTTTAGACCCTGCAGAACTTCGTTAGCGGCACGTGCAGCACTAGCAGCACGCGCAGCGCAAGGAGGGGCCAGGCAACCCAAATACGCAAGAGAAAGGAGTGCGCTGCGCCACCGGCTCCTCCTGGGGTCAGTGGGCACAGAGGCACCGGCCCCCAGTGTCGGGTGGTGTGGGACGGTGTGGGACCGCAGGTAGGATCCTGTGAGGCTGTGGGTGCGGGTCCTCCGCAATCCCTTGAGAACCCACTGTTTTGGCTCCTCGGGCTGCATGGATTCTCCAGCTGTGGCTACTGGAAGATTTCATGACACATAATCTTGGTTCTGGTTCTGGTTCTGGTTCTGGTTCTGGGTTGGGGTCGGGGTCAGGGTCCAGGTTGAGGTTGAATGGGGTTGAGCTTAAGAAAACCTCTGCAAGGTCACTGGCAGATATGATAAAAAAAAAAAAGAAAAGAAAAGAAATTTCAGTGATCACATAGAAGGAACTGAGATTTTCAAAACTAGCCTGGATAAATCCCTCAACAAAGGACTGCAGCGACCACCAAGCAAAGTGAGAAATCCCTGAAAAGCAAGAGAACCTAATTTCTGGAGTTACCACACTATAGTATTCCAAATATTTGGTTCTCAATTTTCAAACAATTACAAAACGTGCAAAAAACCATGAGAGAATGGTCTACTCTCAGGAAAAAGGAATTGAACAGAGATTATGTGTGTGGAAGGCTAGAGATTAGAATTACTAGTCAAAAGTGTTAAATTAACTGTCTAGAATATGATCGATAACCAAAAATGAAGCTTGGATAAAGAACTAAAGAAATCAGGACAGTAGTATACCAATAGGGAATGTCAAAAGAAAAATTATAAAAAGGAGTCAAATAGAAATTCTAAAGGCAAAAAGTACCTATCATTAAATGAAAATTTCACTAGAGGAGCTCAAAGGCAAACGTGAGCAGTCCAGTGAAAAAATAAGCAAATTTAAGACGGACCACTGGAATCACCCACTTTGCAGAGCAGAAGGAAAAAGAAGGCAGGGGACACCGTGGGACACCATTGAGGGTAAATCATGGCAAGAGCACCACAAAGGAGAGAGAAGGGAAAGATCTGCGGGGAGTAATGGTCAACAGTGACTTTTAGATACAACACAAAGGCACGATCCATGAAGGAGATCACTGATGAACCAATCTTCATTAAAATTTACAACTTCTGTTCAATGAAACAAAATGTCAAACAAATGATAAGCCACAGCACGGGAGAAAATAAATGGAAACAAGGTCGATAAAGGACTGTTGTTCAAAATACACACTGACCTCTCAAGATTCAACAAGAAAATACCCTGATATTAAAAATGAACCAAGAACCTTAACAGACACCCATCAGGGGAGATACGCAGACGTCGAACAAGTGTCTCAAAGGCACTGCACATAAGATGCCAGGAACGCCGAAATTAAAAAAGACATCGCTATATACCTATTAAAGGGCCAAAACCCAGACCCCCGACATCAGCAGACCTGGTGAGGGTGCTAGGCAGAGGAACTATCAAGGAGTGAACTGGTGAAGTGGAGAGGTTAAGAGTGGTAAACACTGCCGGGCTTAGCGGCGCCCGCTTGTGACCTCAGCACTCAGGAGGCTGACACAGGAGGATCTCTGTGAGTTCGAGGACAGCTGGACTGCACAGTGAGTTCGAGGCCAGTCTGCACTACACAGCAAGACCCTGTTTCAAAAACTACAAACAGGATCTCCGCCTCCTGCTTCAACAGCGCTGGGACCGAGCGGTGCTCGCCAGCCCCAGAGTACCACCTGGAGCACTCTGCCCCCGCGTCCCCAACCAGCGCTGAGGGCAGCGGGCGGCCAGCGGAGAGCTGGTGACGGGACCCAGACACCCTGGGGACAGCGACAGGAGAGTCATGGAGGCGGCACACGTGTGCTCTGGTTACCCTTCCAACTCTGCAAATTGTCCCTGAGCAGTGACGCAAATTCTTTCAAATACAGAAACGTCGTACCCCAAAACTAAAAACAAACGCAACAGTAAACTGTCCATATGGTATTATAATGGTGCATACAAATCACACCTTTGTTGAAATCCTCAGAATACTCAATATCATGAGTGAACCCTAATATAAACTATGTACTCTGGCAGAAATATATCAATACTGATTCACCAATTGCAAAGAAGTACTGCCCTGGTGCTGGACCTTATTAACA
>PVLD010028652.1:0-19129 GCA_004027595.1 Dinomys branickii
TTTGCAGCTGACCTTCACCTGCTGAACTGCCTTTGGAATTTATAGCTCCACATCTTGAATCTGATACCCAAAAATGGGAAAACAGAGGAGCAAAATGCAGTCTCAAAACTCAACCCCACCCAGAACAAGTTTTGAAGAGGAAGAAACAAGGGAATCAGGAAGCCTCATAACTTCAAGATATGAAACGATTGCATCCGAAGAGCAAGGCAGAGAAAGAGAGCAGGGAGATGATCATTGAGAAGAAGCTGGCTTGGGGTTGCTGGCTCTGAAGACAGAGAAAGGGGCCACAAGCCAAGGTATGCTGTAGTTCCTACGCTTTGTAGAAGGAATGCTTGAAAATGAATACAATTCAAAACTCAATATCTTTACCTATTTTTTTCTTTTTCTTGTTCCCTTTCTTCCTTTCTCCCTGTCTTTTTTTTTCAGAAATTTGAAAAATTCAAGAAACCAAGAAGCATAAAATAATCCACTTTGTTATGGTTTGAGCCTGTGACGTTCCCCTAAAGGCATCTGTTAAAGTCTTGGCCCCAAGCACTGTTCTACGTGTTATGTGAAATGTATATATAGTATCATATACATATTGCTCAACAATATCTTTCTGAGATCTAACAATATGAATATAGACTTAACTTGTTGAAGAAAGTAATTTTTCATTGTTGATCAGAAAATTTGTTATTAAATGAATATTTCAGTGGTGGAGATTTATTGCAATCAGGTACAAAACTCTCTATTTAAAAAATCAAATGCATCTATTTACTTCTTGGGAACATCAAAGTGCTAAAAAGAGCCCATTTCCCAAAGAAAAGCAATTACTGTTAATAGCCATTAGACTGTTAAATATCCAGGGGAGCTGGGCGTGGTGACGCACACCTCCAATCCCAGCACTTGGGAGGTTGAGGCAGGAGGATTGCCGAGAGTTCGAGACCAGCTTGAGCTACAAAGTGAGCTCAAGGCCAATCTGAACTGCATAGTGAGACCCTGCCTCAAAAAGACAAAAAAAAAAAAAAAATCCAGGGGAAAAGTAATGAGTTCATAAAGTCCAGATGTCTCTCTCATGGGACTATTCAAAGCAAACTAAACCAGCAATGATGTTGTAATATTAACAGGGCAAATGTACAGTATATAAAGGAGCCCTGACTCTAACTTTGATTTAGATTCATGTTATTAATATCTTTAAGGGAACTAGCCAAGAAACATCTCCAGGTTTTATCTTTATAAATAAAATTGCTCCATATTTTAGTAGTCTTTTTCTCACCTATGTCCTCATTTAAAAGTTCACTGTCTGGCTTTTTTTTTGCCAAGGTTAGCACAAATGATGTGCAGTTTGGTGGAGACCCACAGTTGAGGCAATTAACAAAACTCAAAATAAGTGGCCAGTTAACTGGAGGAAGGTGATCATTAGGTATAAATGCATATGTCACAGCCTGGAAAACTGGAACCTCTACATACGTGCTGGTGAAATATTTGGTCAAACAGTTGCCTATTGTGCCCTGGAAGATAGACTCCACGCTGACAAAGAATGTAGACCTAGAGGACTAGATAAAAAAGATTCGGGGTGAAATACTGGGCTTGTGTTGGCAACTTCTTGGTGCTTTCAGTAAAACTTACAGGGGGCGGTGGGGCTCAAGTGCAAGTCTACCAAGCTGTGAGAAGGGAAAGCAACGAGCATTACAGAAGGGACCCAGCCAGGGATATAGCTTAGTGGCACAAGCGCCTTCCTGGCAAGGGCAAGGTCCTGAGTTCGATTCCCAGTACAAAAAAAAAAAAAGACCAGATATATCGCTTCTCAGCCTTTTGGCTAAGAACAAGTGTAGTATCTGTTCTTATCAGTTTAAAAGGAAGCCCACTCTGCCTTAGCCTCCCTCTAGGTTAAGAGTCACTGCTCTGTACCCAAAGTGAAGCAGTCACTGTGAACTGGATGCCTGGGTTGAGGAGATAATGCTGCTTCCATGAAGTTTGGGAGCCTGCTGGTAAAGTAGGGTTAAGGCTCTACCTCACTGGAACCTTATTTCAGAGGGCCTCCAAGTAGGTTCCATTAAAAGAAGGGGGGAAAGAATGAGGTGAGTAGGTCATAGAGGCCAATCTAGAAAACACCAGAGTTTATAGGCTCAAATCGATGTCTAGAGAGAATGTTGGGAGTGTGGTTATTTGTGCATGGAGAACCCAAGAGCCAAATACAGCAGAAGTCTATGACCTTTTTGAGGACTTGGTATTGCCAAAAGAAACATGCCTGGAGTATAACAAAAGCGTGCGACTCTAATCCTCAAGGTAATCTCTCCAAGGCTGCAAAAGCAGGAAGCAGGTAATGTCCACAGAAGATAACGAGCAAGAGGAACTTAACAGAGTAGAGGGGGGGAGCAGAGCAGATAGAAGACATTACTTCTGCCGTGGTCTCTTTTCACTGACCTCTGGCAACTCAGCATTAACCTCGCCGGTGAGGGTATTGCTCCCAGGGACAGTACATACAATGAACTTGCTCCTGAATGACTACAAGGAATGGTCACTTGAGATTGTTCATAGGAGAGAAAAATTAATTCTATCTTCACTAGACCATAATGGATTGTTATGGTTGATACATTGTGTCAACTTGGGGAATCCAGAGGTTTAGCTGAGTGACTCAGGAGGAAGCTGGGGTGCTTACTTTGTAAACATCCTGAGCCTGTGGAAGAGGAGGCCATGGAGACTGTGTGAGAGGTTCATGACCCCTGGGTGGGGGTAGGCTGTTTACAGTGTAGGGGAGAAAAGGAGGCTGCTTGCAGCCATTCCTCCCTTTGGCTGGTTGGTTTTGCTGTGCTCTGCTGCCCTGAACAGTTTTCCCTCTGCCATGTGCCACTCTGCCTCAGAACCAGCCAAGCATGGACCGAAACCTCCACAAACTGAAAGCTAAATAAACCTTTCCTTCCTTCATTTTGGGTGTTGGGTATTTTGTCTCAGCAACGAGAGAAAAGTAACCAAGACATGGATTATGATTGTATCTTTTGTTTTTTAACCAGCCTCACTAGATGAACTAATGAAATGTTGAAAATTGAGATATTGATCCTTCTCTATTAAATCTGTTCTTCCCACAGACTGGATTACATTGCCATTCCAACCACCCAGTTGTTCAGGCCCTCATCTCTGAAGCCATTCTGTGTTCTAGCCCCTGCCTGCTGCAGAGCATCAAAACCAAGCCTTGCATTTGCAATTTAGCCTGGTGCTCCCCATGCATGGAGTAGGTCTGCATGGTTTACTGTTGGCACTAGGAAGCACAGTTACCAACTGGAGCAATGCAGGTGTCAGAAACAGTGACACAACTTGCCAGAGAAGCCATCTCCAACCTTTGTGGCACCAGAGACTCGTTTCCTGGCAGATAATTTTTCCACAGACTTGAGGGGTGGGAAGCACTTTACAGACAATTCAAGCATATTACAGTCACAGTGCACTTTATTTGTGTTATTATTGCATTGTAATACACAGTGAAATCATGACACAGCTCACCATCATGCAGAATCAGTGGAAGCCCTGAGATTATTTTCCTGCAACTAATGGTTCTCATCTGGTGGTGATGAGGGACAGCGACAGCAAAGTGTGGTGCTTATGCCCAGTCTCCTGCTTCACCTCCGCGTGTTCTTGGCATTTTATGTCACATTTGCACAATATTTAGAATGAAGGAGCAGGTTTCCATGTGAACTCCAGCTGCCGTCTTGATCTGGGAACGGGCATGTGTTTCCTGTGCTTTCTGTACGCTGATGTTTTCTGAACTGTGATTCTGCCCAGCCATTTCCTATCATCTCGGTTGTTACTGTCACATATTTTTGAAGTAGTCCCACGGGTGGATGAAGCTGAGTACCTCTGGGTATCAGCTGTTTTATCCCTTCAGTGGCAACATTAATAAATGAGGAGGCAAGCTGAAAACAGTAGCGCACAACCATAAACCCAGCACTCTGGGCGACTGAGGCAGGAAGATCAAAAGTTCAAGACCAGCCTGGGCAACTTAGTGACTTAGTGAGAACAAATCTCAAATTTAAAAATAAAAAAGGGCTGGGAATGTAGCTCGGTGTGACGGTCTTGGGTTCAACCCACTATAACACACACACACACACACACACACACACACACACACACGGCACCAAATATGCTGTCATGGCCTGTAGTCCCAGCTTCTACAGAGCCTGTAGGATTCCTGAAGCCAAAGGGTCGGAGGCTAGCTAGGACAGCATAATAAGATCTTGTTCCAGGGGAAAAAAGAAAAAATAAAGCGAGATGTTAACATGCCTCTTGGCTTTCTACATAATCTTTTGCCGTATTTTGGCACACTAGTCCAGGTAGTTGATTCAGATGTAATAATCTTGAACCTAGTTAGTGCTATGATCTGGGCAAGTGAGATAGGGGATCTTCAAATACCTAGATAACCTTCTTTTATTAGCTTTTATACTTTTTTTTTTTTTTGCATGAGGCCTGTCCTGAACTATTTCAAGCTAGTGTCAGCCTCAATAGATGTATCTTTCAGTGCCCCATTGGGAAAGATCTGGCCAGGGTGGAGAAACTGTGGAGCAAGTCTTGTGTTCACATGGGTGTGTGTATAATATTCTCATCAGGTCACTGAAGAAGAGGCAGATCAAAGGGCACGTGGGACTCGGGGGTTCAGGTAACAGGGTTACTGAGGAGGAGGAGACGGCTGAAACCCAGAGTTGATTCCCAGACGCTAGAGGAGGACTGTAGGTGCAGGCCCAGGACACGCCTTATTCACTCACTGTCACCTACCTGCTCCCAGACCCAAAGACAAATCACAGCACTGCAGGGCTAATCATTTACTGAACAGGCAGAGAAAGATTTTATCCGTGTACAGTTGCCATAGGTACGGCAAGCAGAGAAATTTAGAGAAAAGCTTTGCTTGTTGGTGAACTGAGAACCCTCCCTTGGTGATTAGGGACGATCTGGAGAAGCAGGGATGACGCCGTCGTGTGTGAGTGCGGTGGGCTCAGGTCACAAAGCTTGTCATGAGGAGGCGCAGAGATGAGGAGGAGAGGGTGCGGGGTCCGGGCAGGGAAGCGTTCACTCAGCGCTAAATAAGCAGAGGGTGAAGAGAGCACAGAAACCGCAGTGAGCCCTCCTGGGACTGAGCTGAAGACAAGACGGAATTTTGCTACCGAGAAAAATGGTGGAGATCGCATCTTCATTCTAACTCACGTTATGGAGCAAATAGAGGAAGCAGTAAGTCACTTTTCTCCTGTCACTTAGACCTTCCCTCAACTGAATCCATGGAAAATAGAACAGCAATAATGAAGACTCCTACGATGGCTTCTACCATCTGGGGCATCAGAAGGTTTAGAAGAATGTTTGAAAATTGATGGATAATGGCAAAAGCAGTGGCTACTTTTTATTAAATCCTTATTTTAGGACTTTCATATACATTATCTGAATGAATCCCCTCAAAAATCCTGATGCAGGAGACAGACAAGGGAGGAACCTCGAGGACAAGGGAAGGCCGGTAGCTCTGTTTCCAGCTGAGAAAGCACGGATGTGCAGAACTCAAAGGAAGACATTTTCACCATCAATTACGCAGAGCCAGCCCCCACCCTGGGCCTGGACAATGAACCACAGCACAGACCCACGTACACGTGTATTCGAGTGTCGGGTACAGTATTCCATCACTCGCCTTCCGCTTCACACTAGGTCTTAGTGATTGTTAACGTGTCGTCCGTCTCCGAGGCATTTTCACGTCCATTGCAGCCGCGGAACAACTCTGAAGCACACGTCATGGCAGCACTGGGTCTTCAACCCAGGTCCTCCAACTCGAAACTTCAAACTCTACCCGAAGGCTTCCTTACCAAATGTATGTCTATTGTGATCTTTGGGCCCAAACCCCTAATGCATTTGGAAGGCACTGACATGGCCCATCCCCTCCTCACTGGGGTAAAAGTCACAAACCTGGGGGCTTAGGCTACTCTCCATCTCGGGCCTGGAGACAGCGATCTGCAGAGGCAGAACAGAACCCTTTCAGACCCAGCTCCGGGTTCTTTACCAAGAGAAACCAGGTGAGTCTTCAGGCAGGGACCAAGGGCACTGATCACCATGCCTTGGATGTCTCCCTTCTGTGACACGGCACACAGGAAAGGAAAGCCAGAGAGCTGGACTTACCCATGTCGGTCAGGTCTATTATGTTCTCCTCACTGATTCCATTTTCTTCACTAAATTCTTTAAACCTTTCCTTGATTTCTGGACTCACACCTGGTTCTCGGCCTGTGAGAAGAGTGGCAGTGACTGCTGTGTCTTGCATCTTAGTTGTCAAAGTGAATGAAGGGGCAGGGTTGGAGGAGGGTAGGGGGAGCCTGGTGATAGTTGGGTGCTCAGACAGAAGTCTTGGGGGTGGGATACAACCTGTCTTGAATTTGACATCAGTAGGTGATCATGAGAGATTTTATCATCTTCTCACCAAGTCTGAGGAATTACCAAATGTCAGTATCTGTCTTCAGCAGGCCAGAGACAGTCCAGGATAAGATTGGAAAGACCCTTTTGGATGTAGGGTTCCTTTCTTTACCTTTCTCCCCACTAGACCATGAGTTTGAACAGCAAAATACTCTACCACTGAGCACCACCTGTTGGAAGCTTTCCCCATTGTTGAAATTCTGGAGATGCAGTATAACATAGCTGTCATACTCTGTCTCAGCTACGCGAAATACATTGTACCCATCATCTGTGGAGGAAACAGAATTCAGCTCCAGACTTCTTTTATCCATAGGAAACAATAGAAATGCTGTAACTGTTCTGTCCCACAAAACACATTCAAACATATATTCTGGAAGAGATGTGGAATGAAGACATCACATGCCTTCCGTTCCCATCCCCCTGGACTTTGTGAGGTGATGTCTAAGGAAAGGGAGCCTGAGAGATTGACCACTGGTACAGAAAATACCACCAGGGCAGCAGCAACACACCCCCTCTCATCTTCGGTGAGTCCGAGCCACCTCCCTCAACCTCTGCTGGTGATGCACCTCTGTCCTAAGAGTCTACTGGCCTTGCATGTCTGGTGCTACGCCCTGCGCAGTGTGGCCTGGAAAAATGGCAGGAAAAAAGAGCCTATCTCATCAATTTGCTTTGTTTTCTCTGCTTTTTTCTTTTTCTGTGGAAGGTACCTGTGACCAAACAGCATTCTTTGTCTTATGGTACTATGTGCTGGGTATTGGCTTTTGCAGATACACGAGAGTGTCTCCCAAATTCGGGATATTGGTTATTTTTTTTTTTTTTACCAAAATAAGTATTGACCAGGAATTGTGCAAGATCCTGAAGACATTGAGTTTAGGAAGTTCTTTCCAGATGGGAATATAACTTAGAAAACATTTGTAGAATACTTACAGTTCACAACATACACACCATCACCTTTTTTGTCTGCAACTGAAGACAGTGTGATACACTCTCCATTTACACTGAAGAAGAGGATGCGTGGCTGCCCAGGGAGATTCACTGAGGCTCCCCCACCCTTCACGTTACCCATAACTTCAGTTTCTGATTCTACTCAGCTTTCAAACTGTTTTTGTGAGGCAAAACCTTGGTATGTGGTTCAGGCTGGCCTTGAACACACGATGTAGTCAGGCAGTACTCAAACTCGCAGTGATTCTCCTGCCTCAGCCTCCCAAATACTAGGACTACAGGCATGCGCCACCATGCCTGGGCTTGAATTTTTATTTGGGCAATTCCCATACAGCTTTCATTTATAATTATTTCACTCAATTTAATACTTTTAGAATGACTTAAACAACTCCTTCCACCGGTTCTTCCCAGCGGAAGAGTAACAGTTACTGTCACTCCTGCTACAACCATTTGTCTAGGTCAGTAGTGATGAACCTGTGGCACAGAAGTTATTTGTGTTAAGCAAAGATGTTAATGTATGAGTTGTTTTTTCTAAACTAAAATCTCAGCTTTCAGGTTTAATTGCAGCATTGGCAATTTGTGATAAATTAATAGGTCTTAGATGGCAGTTTGGGTGCTCATCTCTAGAAGGTTCACCACCACTGACTAACAAGGCTGTTAGCTGAGTGTATACCGTTTGCCACATTCTCAAATAAAGGCTTTACATACATCATCCTACTTGCTGCTCACTAAAAACTATGAAGAAGAATTGCTCTCATCTCCTATTACCCAAGGAAAAGTGACAGTAGAAGGCAATGACCTTTCTTGGCAAACTAGTAAGAGACAGATCCCACTTCTGGTGGATGATTCTGATCTCCATGATCTTAATCTATACTGTATTGTCACATTAATTATGATTCTGGCATCCTATTCCCTGCTTTCCCCTACACCTAATAAATTTATTCCTAGAACCAGCTCTTGCCTCTGAATCTTGAAAATCCCCAGGTCCATCAAGTCTTGGGTTAGTAGCAGAAGAGAGACTCTGATTCTGGTTAGAGGCTTGGCATGTGTGTGCCTATGCACTTGTCGGTGTGTGCACATGTTTGTATGTGTGACCCTGTGCCTGTGTAGGTTTCAGATCATACCCTGGCCTCTGTTTTCTCTTTTACAACTAAAGCAGGCCACAATTACTGTGTATAGAATTGAAAGGCTAAGGAAGAATTCTCCAAGTCATGGATGCATTCCAGGAAACCCCTCATGCTACCGTTTTCTTCTATTTTTTCTTTTTTGTCAGAGGCCAAGAGAACAGTATACCACTTCCCTGAAAGCTGAAATATGAGGCATGATTAGGTGAGAAGAGAGGAGGAAGGTACCACACTGAGAGCTTCTCCATGAACTCTGGCCTGTGGGCAGCACTCATAATGATGCTGTGAAGTTGAAGTTAGCATTGGGATTCATTTGTATACATCTGGACACTTCCCCCTGTCCCTGCAGTGAGAAAGGAAGTCCCCAAGCACTGTCATGTTTTCACATGGCACAGTCTCTCTGTTCAAGATCTGAGGCCTCTCCTTTTGTCTGTTTAAGGGCTCCTGCCCTCCCTTAGGCCCACCTAACTTCAGACTCTCCAAACCACCCCTCAAGGTCAGAGTTCCTCTGCTCCATGACTCTACCTTTTCTATATCAAAGTTGCGTCTCACATTGTCCCCTTCCCCATGGGCGCAGAGCAGAGTCAGCCCCAGACACAGCAGCAGCAGCTTCATCTTGGGAGGGGATGCGCTGTCTCTCCCACAGCTGCCAGGTGTGAGCTTTTCCCCAACACCAGCTCCCTCCCGCTTCCTCTGGCTTTATATCCATTCTGGGTCTAGGTTTGTGGTCTACAGACTTCTACCTTGCCTCCTCCCCCTCTTTGCGACTGATTTTCATTCACTGGTGTGAGGCCAAGGATTGTCTGCGCCCTTTTGAAACTTGGCAACACCACGTCTTTTAGACAGTGACCTTCCAGTTCTCCAAGCACATTCACGGAATAAACAGTGAGTGTGCTAAAGTGCTGCCATTTGGAAACAGATTTGACTGTGGATCTGATTTGGAGTTGGATGGCCACCACATGGGGCAGGAGTGGGGTAAACTATAGGGTGTGTGGGGAATCTGTGTGTCACGACTTACCTAGGGTATAGAATTAATTCAGTTAGTCAAGTTCCATAATCCTCAGAGACAAAGTATCTCTACTGCACCTGCTGTGTAGGACCCATCACAAAACATTGAAATAGGGTTGAATAAAATGATGTCTTTAAAGTAAGGTGACTGATATTCAGTGCATTTTAATTTCTTTCTCTTATTCTCTGAACTCAACCACTAAAGCTTCCCCTTTGCATGATAAATGAACAAATACTTAATCACTACACCCAAGTCTATTCCAGGGCTCAGAAGAGAACGGGAGAACAAGGTACCATCCCCTTCCTTCAGGAACCTTCAGTGATTTGGAAAAATACTTTATATGCTTAATTCTGTCACCATATGCAATGACCCAACTGAGCAGTACCAAGTTCAGACTACAGTAAGAGGGGCAACGCATGGCATCACATAGAAAGTGCTTCAGGGCACAGGCTTTGGAGTCGTGCAGACCTGGGTTTCATTCTCATATCTGTCATTGTGAAGCCATGTGGACAGGTTTTAACCTCTCAGTGAAGATAATTATAGCTGCCTAATAGATGGCTGTAGAAATTCAGTGGGACAGTGCACCAAAGCCATGGCATAGCCAGGTGGGCCCGCATAATGCTTGCTGGGCAAAGTGAGACTTGCAGTAGGGTGGTGAGTGTCAGGGAGGGTATGGAGATGTGGTGACAGCACGGGAAACAGCGCTGCAGGTGTGGGCAGTATTGTGCATTAGGACCCCGTGGTGCCAGTTGCGTTGCTGTGGTTCATTCCTGCCATAGACTAATGGATGCCTGTTGTAGTTAGGGTTTGCAAGTGAATTGGTTTAATACAGGACACATAATTTATAGAATTATTTTATAATATTCTCCCAAAAAGTCAAATGCAGAGGAGTGCAAGAGATCTGCCTACACACTAGAAACCCAAAGAATCTAGCTGAAGGCCTGGATCCCACAGCAATGACCTGTGCAAGTCCAGCTGAAGACCTAGAGCCCCATAGCAATGTCCTCCATGAGTCCTGCTGGAGGCCTAGAACCTGTGACAATGTCTCATGCAAATCTGTATCAAGGATCTGTACAAAGGCCAGCGCTGAAAGCTAGCATGTCTGTGTCAGCAGGGTGAACCCTCTGTGCCAACTGGCTGGGGCGTTTGCCCTGGAGTCAGGAAGCTACTCTCAAAGTAAGGACGAGAGTTCCCCTGAAGAGAACTGCAGCCACCCTCAGGGACAGCGAGGGCCCAGCTCCATCAGTGACAGGAACGGCTGAGTCCGCATCAGGAAAACCAGCAGGACAAGGTTCTCCAGCAACAGCATAGCATCTTCCGCTCCAGTTTGGCTTTTGTGTTGTTGACAACAATCCTCATGTGGGTCTCCATGCCCAATACCATGCTGACCCAGCTCAGCTGTGTGTTCCAAGTTGACCGTTAGTTAATTCACCATGATGCCCCAAACCAGAAAAAGCCTGAAGTTATGGGAGAATTTGGGCACAAGGCAATGAACCTGGGAGCAGTGGGTTTCCATCTGTGGCCTACCAAAGAGTCGTTACTGTGTGATCACTCCTCGTTCTTGCTCAACCAATTGTCTAGTCACTGGAATTTTGACGCCGTTTTCACTCCAGCTCTCATGGGTGGGTATAGGTTTTGCTGACCCTGAGGTGGAAATATTGAGCTTGACAAATGGTGGCAAAGGTTATTATTCCCTCCAAGAACTGGCAGCAGCCACCAGGCTCCAGGTTATGATGCGGAGGGGAGAGTCGACCACCTGTACAGCACGCACCATCCGCAGACCATCCCCATTTCTGACTCTGCACTCCTTTAGGGCCACACTGTAACTCTCTGCTTCTGTTATCTCCCTGTGAGAAAATCAGCTCCCTTATGAAGGTGGAAAGATCTTTCCTGTTCACCTTCATGCCAACATAGCACCTAATACATAGTGTCACCTTAGAAATGTTTGTCCAGTAAATCCTACCTTAAAGGCACTAGGGAATCTTGTTAGTAGGAGAAATCTAGAAGGTTCTTTTGTAATTAGGAATGTTACTCTTGGTTAGTGTTGGTTATATTCCTAATTTATATTATTGGACCACAGGAGTAGGGGAAACATAAGATTGAAATCTATGATCAGAAGGCCGTCTTTTGGATGATCTCTAGTGAGACCCAAACTGACTATTCTATACTTGTTTCAAATTTATCCCACTTTTGATAATCATTTTAAGCACTGCCAGGGCAGCCTATAGCAATAGCAAGGGCAAAGCTGGAAAAGCATCCAAGAGTTGTGATGCAATTCAGGTAGGGGCATGAGAAAAGAAAACCCAGACCAAAAATAATATTCAAACTAATGTTCAAACTAATATTCAGTCAATCAGGAGTGGTGCTCTGATTTATAATAGTACTCTTTTCAATAATTTCCATTATTGCATTTAAACGTGTGGTACACAGCTGTGGAATAATGATCCGAAAACATTTTTACAAGGTAGAGATAATCAGGTATGAAATTAGTGGTGATGGTTGGATAACTTCATACATACAATAAAATTCACTGAATGGTACACTTTTAAGGGATGAATTTTACAGTTACGTTTCTAAATAATTGCAGCACATGATTCAGTTTATAATTGCGTCCAGGATGTGTGATTTTTCTGGCCATAATGACGTCTCTCATTAGAAATTTCCAGGAGGGTGAGAACCATTTCTGTTTTGTTTTCCACTGACTGCCTAGCACCTTCGTGTCTATGTGGAACACAGCAGGTACTTGAAAATATTTGTAAAAAAGTAAATGAATGATTAAAGAACCAGAATACCCCAGCCTTTCCATGAACCACTTGGCACTTCCTGGTTCATGATCAAAGGCACAGATATAGAAGTGAGGTGAATATTCAAATTTATAGATGTAGGGGCAACCCACCCCAGACCTCTTCTGTTTCTCTGACAGACAGAAGCTTTCTTTCCCTCAATAAATAAATTCTGCTGTCAAACAAACAAACAAATAAAAAAACAAAGAACAACAAAAAATTCACAGATGCAAAGGGGATGATGGTGGCTGCCAGAGAATGGAAGGAAGGCGACATGAGGTGTTACTAATCAACAGGTATAAAGTTCCAGGTAAGTTCATGATGAATAAGCTCTATAGTCCATAACAATGTGTTATACATACAAAATGTATGCAAAAGGCAGAGGAGTAAGCAGCAGAGAAAAAGCCTCTCTGAGAGTCGGTGGCCTGACTTTGGAATACAGCAATGTGAGAAAAACAAGAGGGAGAGAGGTGGGTCCCCTGGACCCAGGAAGGATCTGAAGTGGGAACTGAAGCTCATGGGGCTCATTGAGGGAAATAGCTGGCAGGCAGCGCTTTCTCCCTGACCCAGACTCACTGCTGGTGAGAAACAGCAACTACAGTCGCTGAGTGACTGCTGGCAACCACAGGTGCTGGCAACACCTAAGGGCCCTGATGGAGAAGCATCCAAGTAGAGTGGTGTTCTGGGCAGCAGCACCCTGCTGGTGAGTTGTCCAGGTCAGATGTCCCCCAGGCGATGGCACTTAGCTAGGAGCCATCTTGGAAAGGGGCCAACTGAACTTAGGACCCTGAGAGGCTGCTAGCTCCACCTAGTGGCTCACAATGGAGCTCACGGGGAAATACAGACTGCTATAGGCTAGTAGGGTCTGATTGCGGCCTGGCAGCCAGAGGCCGGGCTGAACTTCAGTGGAAATAGGGGTGCAGGCTTGCTGAGATTATCCTCTACCCCACCACGGGAGCTGCTGCTGGCCCGCTGGGATTGATCAACACGGATCTAGATTCTGCTCACACTGTGTGCCAGTGGCAGCAGAGACAAAACTTGAAATGCACATTTTTCCTTCCTTTTCTTCTTTTATTTAAATTTTTTTCTTAGCTTCTACATTTTAATATCTCTGTTTTTTGTCTTTTTTATTTTTGTTTTTTCCACATTGTTTTTATTTTTAAATTGCTTTTTTATTTTAAAAATAAAGGAAGAAAACCTATTAACAAACAAACATCCATTTACAAAACAGCGTAAGAGCAAAACAAATAATGCAGAGTTACAGGCAAAGTGGTAGGAAATTAACAATGGCTGTTGTATTATGTATTGATATCTTCAAAGTGGTTTCTCAGGAAAATAAATAGAGACATGCAATAATGACCAAACCAGTAATCATTAACTGTTCCTTTCAGTAAAGCAATCGAAGACAGTAGCACCACTGTTAGCATCCTGTATATACATGCATACATAATTTCCCATTCTTTCCTTTCTCCTTTCCCACACTCCAGTTACGCATTACTTTTGAGCATTTTCCTTTCATTTCACAATGTCTATCATACCTCCTAATTTTTATTCACTCTTCCAGGTTCTTGCACTAGTGAGACAGTACGTTGCTTACACACGAAGGTCTGATTTATTTCACTTATGAGTATGGTCTCTAGTTGTGACCATTTACCTATAAAAGCATCAATTTTATCTTTTTTTATAGCTGAGTAATACTCCATTATATAAAAGTATCACAATTTTTTTATCCAATCCTCAGTGGATGGACATTTGGGTTGCTTCCACAATTTAGCAATTACAAATTGCACTGCTATAAACATGGAAGCGCGTAGATCGCTGTGATATGATATTTTCATATATTCTGGGACAATACCCAGAAGGGGAATAGCTGGGTTGAATGGGATCTCCAGACCTAGTTTGCTGAGGAAATCTCCAAACCAATTTCCACAGTGGTTTCACCAGTCTGCATTCTCACCAGCAGTGGAGAAGAGTTCCTAATTCTCCATAGCCTCGCCAGTGTTTCTTATTGGTTGATTTCTTAATGCTAGCCATTCTTACTGGGGTGAGGTGAAATCTCAGTGTTGTTTTAATTTGCATTTCTTGAATGATTAATGATGTTGAACATTTTTTCATGTATTTATCTGCCATTTGTATTTCTTTCTCTGAGAAGTGTGTACTCACCTCAGATGTCCATTTTTCGATTAGGTCTTTAAATTTGGAGGGGCTGATGTTTTTTAATTCTTTATATGTTCTAGTAGACCTTTGTCTGAGGGACAGTCAGCTAAGATTTTATCCCAGTTTGTGGGTTTTCTTTTTACTCTGATTTCTTTAGATGTGCAGAAACTTTTCAGTAAGATGAGGTCCCAGTTGTTGATTCTTTGGAGTATTTCATGGGCAGTTTCGTTTTTGTTCATGAACTCTCTGCCTACCCCTATGTCTTCAAGGTTTTTACTTACTTTCTCTTCCAGTAGATTTAGTGTTTCTGTTGTAATGTTGAGATCTGTGATCCATTTTGACTTGAGTGTGGTGCATGGTGATAGACTTGGGTCTATTTTCAGTCTTTGGCAGGTGGCAAACCAATTTTTCCAACACCATTTATTAAAGAGGCTGTCTTTCTTCCAGGGAGTTTGTTCGGCCCCTTTATCAAAGATTAAGCAGCTGAATGTGTTTGTGGATATGTCTGTGTCTTCCAGTCTGTTCCATTGATCTTCTGGTCTGTTTTTTAGTCAGTACTATGTTGATTTTATTACAGCAGCTTTGTAGTATAATTTCAGGTCAGGAATTGTAATTCCACCTGACTTGTCTTTGTTGACCAGGATTGCTTTTGCTATTCTGGGTCTCTTCTAGTTCCAGATGAATTTAAGGAATGTTTTCTCTAGATCTGTGAGGTATGCTAACTGTAGTTTAATAGGAATTGCATTGAATCTGTACAACAATTTTGATAGTATGGCCATTTTCACAATGTTGGTTCTTTCTATCCATGAGCAAGAAATGTTTTTCCATTTATTGAAATCCTCTTCAATCTCTTTTTTCAGAGTACTGTAGTTTTCAATGAATAGATCTTTTAATTCTTTTGTTAGACTGATTCCTAAATATTTCAATTTCTCGGATGCTATTGTGAAAGGTGTGGTTTCCTTAATTTCTCTCTTAATCTGTTTGTGGCTTGTGTATAGGAATGCTATTTGGGTGTTGACTTTGTTTCCAGCTACATTGCTGAATTTGTCAATTACTTCAAGAAGTCTTCTTGTGGAGTTTTTGGAGTCTTCCATGTAGAGTATTATATCATCTGCAAATAGTGATAGTTTTACTTCTTCCTTTCCTATCCTTATTCCTTTTATTTCTCTCTCTTGTCTAATTGCTCTGGCTAATGCTTCCAGAACTATGTTGAATAGGAGTGATGACAGCGGACATCCTTGTTTTGTTCCTGATCTTAAAGTAAAAGCTTTCAGGTTTTGTCCATTTAGTATGATGTTGGCTGTTGGTTTGCCATAGATGGCTTTGATCAGGTTGAGGTAAAGACCATCTATTACTATTTTCTGTAGAGTTTTTATCATGCATGTTGGACTTTGTTGAAAGCTTTTTCTGCATCTATTGAAATGATCATATGGTTTTTGTCTTTGGCTCTATTGATATGGTATTAATTTATTTGCAAATATTGAACCATCCCTGCATTCCTGGAATGACTCCAACTTGGTCATGGTGTATGATTTTCTTGATGATTTGCTACATTCTATTTGCTAGTATTTTATTGAGTATCTTTGCATCTGTATTCATTAGAGATATTGGTCTGTAGTTCTCTTTCTTGGTTGGGTCTTTCTCTGGTTTTGGTATCAGTATAATACTTGCCTCCAAAAATGAGTTAGGGAGAATTGCTTCCTTTTCAATTTCATTGAAGAGTTTGAGGAGTGTTGGTATTAAATCTTCTCTGAATTTCTTGTAAAATTCTACTGTGAATCCATCAGGGCCTGGGCTTTTCTTTGTCAGTAAGTTTTTAATGACATTTTCAATCTCATTAATTGATACTGAGTTGCTCAGGATTTGTATATCTTCTTGACTCAACCTTGGTAATTTGTGCATATCTAGGAATCTGTCCATTACTTCTGAGTTTTCTATCCTGTGGGAGTAAAGATTTTCAAAGTAGGCATTAATGATCTTCTGAGTTTCTACAGAATCTGTAGTAATTTCATCCTTTTCATTCCTGATTGCATGAATTTGAGTTCTTTCCTTTCTTTTTTTGATAAGGTTGGCTAGGGGTTTATAAATTTATTCTTTCAAAGAACCAATTCTTTGATTTATTTTTGTAGTGTTTTTATCATCCTAATTGCATTAATTTCTGCCCTGATCTTTATAATCTCCTCCCTTCTTGGGCTTTGGGCTTGACTCGTTCTTCTTTTTCTAAAAGTTTGAGGTGCAGCTATTTATTAGGCTATTTATTTGTTCTCTTTCTCTTTTCCTTATGTGTGAGTTCACTGCTATAAATTTCCTTCTGAAAACTGCTTTCATTGCATCCCACAGATTCCGGTAAGTTGTATCCACATTTTCATTTGTTTGTAGGTATTTTTAAATTTCTTCTTTAATTTCTTCTGTGACCCATTGGTGGCTCAGGAGGTTGTTGTTTAATTTCCAAGTGTTTATGGAGTTTCTGCCTTTTGTCATTAATTTCCAATTTCATTGCACTTCCACACTGTGCTGTATGAGTGTGGGCGTGGCTTCTAGTTTTGTTGATGTTGTTCTTTTCTGTTCTTGTTCTTATTTCTTCCTTCTCTCTTTCCCCCATCTTTTGCACCAGTTTGCCCAAGTTTTTGAGATGCACCTTTATCCTGTAGCTTTGCTTCTAATCTCTAAACTTTCTTCCATTTATTTTTCCCCCAAAACCCCTTCTAAGTTTTCTCCCCTTAGGGTAAAATTGCCATTTTAAGGATTTATCAACTGTATACAATTTTCTAGATTTCGTTATGTAACCAAAAATCTACTTCATACACTTAAAGGTGGGAGACTAATAGTTCCCTCAGTTTGTCATTTCCTAGGCTGTGTTTAACACTATTGCTTATTGCTGATTGTACCATTTTAGCTAGGACAACATAATTGTTCTAAGCAGTTGTTCTTCCTGGTTTTCCAAGACTGAGATTGCCTAAGGTTCATAAACAATATTATAAGCCAGTGCTGAAGAAACCAGGGCTGGGCCAAGTAGGCAAAAACTTCTTGTACCCACTAAATTGAATAGGTAAGATCTTGCAACAGATTCAAAAGCCAGCTATACCTGGAAGACACCTCTGAGAAGTAGTCACTTCCTAAAGGTTCTAAATACCACCAAGACAGCTACTTACCATAGGCAGTTTATGAGCATAAACCCAGGAATTAAGCTTAAAACTATAAAAAGTGAGAAGACATTTAAACAAGATGCAACCTCAGACTTCCAGTTCACCAAAGGCAACTCTAGGGGGCAAGGAGGTGGAACAATCCAAAAGCCACCCACCTGGACTCACTGAAATGGTAGTAACAAAGCAAATGGAAGAGGTTTTCTTAATCAAATCAAAAATAAATTCTGAGGGCCAGGGATAAAGCTCTGTAGCACAAGTGCTTGCCTGGCAAGCCTGAGGTCGTGAGTTTGATTCCCAGTACCAAACAAATTTGAAACAATTAAAAATTCTGAGACAACTACAGAGATGGAGACCATAATGAAAGGAATACTTAGTGACTGTAGAGCAGATACAGATTTTCTTAAAAACAGAGAAACTTAGGAAAATGATGGAAACCATGAATGTCCAACATAAGAAAGAAATGTAATCTACAAAACAGATTCAAACAGATATCCAGGAGACTAAAACTTCCATTTAAGTGTACACAGTAGGATGAGCCCATGTAAAGACAGAATTACAGACATAGAAGACAGGATTGTGGTAATGATCAGGAAAAGAAAGATTTCTTAATAACAAGAAATAATGAGAAATCAATCCAGGAGCATCGAGATGATACATGGAAGAATACAGAGTCAATGAAACAGCGAGAGCTAGTACAAATGACTTTAAAAACCTGTTCACATACATGGTATAAAATTTCCCTGGCACAGAAAATGAATTTAACATATATTAAGTGAGGCATATAAAACTCGAATTAGCTATGATAAAAAAAATCTATAGCAAGGTACATCATAGGCAAGATTCCAAAAATTCAACGCAAAAATGGAATATTAAAAGCTCTTGGAAAAAAAGAAACAAATCACCCATAAAGAAAAACCTATCAAAATGATGGCAGACTTCTCAACACAAATGCTGAAGTCAAGGAGCCTTGGCAGTGAAGCACTTCAAGGCCTAAAAGAAAATAACCTCCAACCCAGATTAATGTACCCTGCAAAACTATGTGACCCATTGATTCTCCTGCCTCAGCCTCCCGAGTGCTGGGATTACAGGCAAGCGCCCCCACGCCCAACGGTGACATGCGTTTAAAACAGTCTCCATAAATGGCAGCTTCTAGTATTATTATCCTGAGGAAGTCAGACGTTAATCTACATTTTCTGGGCATCAGGCTATAGGCTGAATACTTCCTCTTTTGTCTTCCTGCCAGTATAAGAGCACAGAGCCATGATTCTTGGCTTTCCAACATCAGCCCTGACTGTTGTTTACAAATGAACCTCTAGAAACTTTGACTCAATATCGAGTTTGGTCTCTATTGACCAACTGATACTGTCCAGGCAGAGATGTAATATGCGGGGCACTTGGGTCACCTGACAGGCGTGCTCTTTAAACAGGAAGGGAGGACTAGGCGACGGGGCCACCCAGGGTAGAGAGGAACAGATGGCGACACAACCCGCTGCCTGAGCTGCTGTGTTTACAGGACCACAATGTTCATGTGCAGCTGAGTGTTCTTTCCGGTCCCAAAGG
>PVLD010028653.1:0-19133 GCA_004027595.1 Dinomys branickii
CAAGAGCAAAGAGTCCTCTAAGGTCAATGTAAAAAAGATGAGGCCTTTGAAAACTGGTTTAAACCAGTTTGAATCCGATCTAAAACCAGAAGTTACATCCAGTCCTTGTGACTTGGTAGGAGCTAAACCTAAGGTTAAAATATATCCTGACTTGTCGGAAGTCATAGAGACTAAAATGGATGATGATGACGTAAACGGGAAAGAAATGGCCGCCAAGTATCATAATCCAGAGCTGCGGCCTGGGCCCCTCCTGCCGCCATTTTGGCCATACATTGTCCAGTGTCCTCTGCCATATGGCACCAATCCAAACACTCTCCCTTCAGCATACCCAGTCCTTGATCCTGAAAAAGAACTAAGAAATAAAATTGAATACCTTAAAAATCAGGTAAAACTAGAAAAAGAACACCAAGATCTCATAGCTCAACTGGTAGGATTAAAGATAGGTAAATCTAAAATCCAAACTGAAACTAAAATGGATATCCCAGAGAGTCTAAAACCAACTGCGAAGGATATAATTCCAAAATCCCTTACTCGGGTTAATTCCATTGTAAAACTGGATGATATAGAAGCATTTCCAGTGTCTGAAACAAGAGATGAACAAGGACAGACCTACCGCCATCTTACCGCTTTTGATTTTAAAATGATAAAAGAACTAAAAGCGGCAGTAGCTCAATACGGAGCTACAGCTCTCTATACTACAGCAATCCTGGATTCTATAGTTACTAATTGGCTTACTCCTGTGGACTGGCAAACACTAGCCAGAGCAACTCTTTGAGGAGGAGATTATCTCCTATGGAAATCAGAATATGTGGAAAACTGCAAAGATACTGCTAGACGTAATGCTCAAGCAGGCAATGGATGGCATTTTGATATGTTAGCAGGAGATGGCAATTATGCTACTAATGATGCCCAGATGCAATACGATACAGGGCTTTATGCACAAATCCAAGCAGCTGCTACTAGAGCATGGAGGAAGTTACCCTCTAAAGGGGACATGAGTTCTTCTCTCACTGGTATTAAACAAGGGCCAGATGAGCCTCGTGCAGTCTTTGTCTATTGCTTACTTACCACAGCTGGTAGAATATTCAGTAGCGCTGATGCAGGCATAGATTTTGTTAGACAATTGGCTTTTGAAAACGCTAATGCTGCCTGCCAGTCTGCTATTCGACCATATAGAAAAAAGACTGATTTAACAGGCTATATACGCCTTTGTTCTGACAGTGGAGCTGCTTATCAGCAAGGTCTTGCTATGGCTGCTGCTCTAAAAGGGTATACAGTCCAGCAATTCTTATCACAACAAAATAAAAACAAATGTTTTACTTGTAGGGAAACTGATCATTTTGGTAAGAACTGCAAAAAAGGTTGCACTAACAACCCTATAATGAAGACACCAGGAATACACTCTAAATGCAAGAGAGGAAAACACTGGTCTAGTGAGTGTAGGTCAAAAAGGGATTCTGAAGGCAATGTATTACCCCAGATACAGGGAAATGGGAATCGGGGCCAGCCTCAGGCCCCCAAACCCAAACAAATTTTTGGGGCACTCAACTTTGTTCCACAAAACAACAATCCATTTCAGACCTCTGCAGATCCACAGCAGGAAGCGCAGGACTGGAGCTCAGTTCTGCCACCCACACAGTATTAACTCCTGAAATGGGGATTCAGGCTCTCCCCACAGGAATTTTTGGGCCTCTACCAAAAGATACCTTTGGCCTCATAATAGGACGCAGTAGTTCTACACTCAATGGAATTCAAGTTCATCCTGGAGTCACAGATAATGATTATTTAGGTGAAATAAAGGTTATGACATCCACTCCTAAAATCATTAGTACCATCCAGACAGATCAAAGGTTTGCACAATTATTGCTTTTACCCCTAATTCAAACCTCTAACAAAGTAGTTTCACAACAAAGGGGTAATAAAGGATTTGGCTCGTCAGATGTGTATTGGGCAAAAGTTATTTCCACAAAAAAACCCCTCATGTCTCTATGGTTAGATGGCAAAGAGTTCTCTGGATTGATTGACACGGGCGCTGATGTTACTATCATTAAAAAAGGAGGATTGGCCCAAAGCTTGGCCTTTAGATATTACTATGACCCACCTAAGAGGCATAGGGCAAAGTCAAAACCCAGAAAAAGTTCAAAACTGCTACCTTGGAGAGACGCAGAAGGAAATCAAGGTATTATACAACCTTATGTTATAGCTGATCTACTGATAAATCTATGGGGAAGAGATTTATTGTCTCAAACTGGCATGATTATGGGTAGCCCTGATGCTGTGGTTACTACTCAGATGTTAAAAAATAGATATTTGCCAGGTCAAAGCCTAGGGAAACATAATACAGAAATAACAACACCTATAGAGGCCATCCCAAAGTGGGCAGAGCAGGCTCAGGCCATTTTCCATAGGGGCCATGGACACTCCTGTGACCCACGCAGAAAACATTACATGGCTATCCGAGGAGCCTGTATGGATCGATAAATGGCCCCTAACTTCTAAAACATTAGTGGCTGCACAACAGCTGGTACAGAAGCAGCTTGAAGCTGGCCATATAATTCCCAGCAACTCGCCCTGGAATACTCCTATCTTTGTTGTGCAAAAGAAATCAGGCAAATGGCGATTGTTGCAGGATCTTAGAGCAATAAATAAGACCATGATGCTAATGGGTGCTCTACAACCAGGCCTTCCATCACCTGTTGCTATACCTTTGGGTCATTTCAAGGTCATCATAGACAAAGGATTGGTTTTTCACCATTCCTTTACATCCCAATGATCAAAAACGGTTTGCTTTCAGCTTGCCTGCTACTAATTTTAGAGCACCCATGAAAAGATTCCAATGGTGTGTCCTCCCACAAGGCATGGCAAATAGTCCTACTCTGTGCCAATCCTTTGTCGCTCTGGCTATACAACCAATAAGAGATCGCTGGCCAGATATGTATATCATTCATTACATGGACGATATCCTAGTGGCTGGACAAAATGGTGGCAAAGTGCTTCAATGTTATGATGAATTACAAGCTGCTCTGTCTAATAAGGGGCTACAAATCGCACCTGATAAGGTTCAGCTTACAGACCCATACACATACCTGGGCTTTCAAATGAGAGGGTCACAAATTTCCTCACAAAAATTAGAATTGAGATTAGATAAGCTTAAAACTTTAAATGACTTTCAAAAGCTCCTCGGGGATATTATCTGGCTTATGCCTTATTTAAAGCTTACTAAAGGAGAATTAAAACCCCGTTATGACATTTTACATGGAGATGCCAACCCCACATCTCCTCATGTGCTTACACCTGAGGGGAGACAAGCCATACATGTAGTGGAACAGGCCATCCTATCTCAAACTGTTACGTTCATGGATTATGACAAACCTTTACAATATATTATATGTAGCACAGCACTCTCTCCAACTGCTGTTTTTTGGCAGACAGCACCTTTAATGTGGGTCCATTTGCCTGTCACACCCAAAAAAGTCATTGGACCATATTATCAAGCAGTATCTGATCTCATAACTTTAGGCAGGGAACAAGGAAGATATTATTTTTGTAAAGAACCAGATGTCATTATACAGCCTTATACTAAAGATCAAATTAATTGGCTCATGCAAATTACTGAGTTTTGGCCTATTGCTTTAGCCTCCTACATGGGGCTCTTAGATAACCATTACCCCCCGAACAAGCTCATTGACTTTGCCAATAAACATGAGTTTGTTTTTCCAACAGTTACCATGCTCCACCCATTAAAAGATGCCCTCTTGGTGTTTACTGATGGCTTTTCAATGGGCATGGCTGCCTATGTTTGCCAAGACCAAACAGTACAATTCCAAACAAATAGCACCTCTGCTCAATTGAAAGAGTTACATGCTGTCATTGCTGTTTTTTCTACCTTCACTAATAAATCACTCAATGTTTATACAGATAGTGCATACATCGTGGATTCTGTCCCCCTACTTGAGACTGCTGGTCAAATAAGAAATGTCTCCAACGCTGGAGGACTATTTTGACAATAACAAAAAATTATTACTAAGAGAAATCATCTTTTTTTCATAGGGCACTTACATGCTCACTCTACATTACCAGGGCCTTTAGTTGAAGGCAATCATAAAGCTGACTTAGCTACTCGCTCACAAGGCCAAGTCCACCTATTGGCCTCACTGGCTTCTACTGACAGTACTGATAAAGTTACTCTAGCACAAAAAAGCCATCAATTACATCACCTTAATGCACAAACCCTTCGGCTAATGTATACCATTACTAGAGAACAGGCCAGACAAATTGTCAAAAATTGTCCTTCTTGTGCCACACATCTCCTGGTTCCACATCTTGGAGTTAATCCTAGGGGACTAATACCCAATGCATTGTGGCAAATGGATGTTACGCATATACCTGAATTTGGCACCCTTAAATATACACATTATAGACACCTTTAGTGGTTTCATTTATGCCTCCCTCCAAACTGGTGAGGCCACCAAACATGTAATTAGCCATATGCAGACTGCTCTGACAGTTTTGGGGTGCCCACAGCAACTAAAAACAGATAACGGCCCTGGTTATACCAGTTGGGCCTTTGATTTTGCAAACGTCTTAACATTCAACACATAACAGGTATCCCACATAATCCTCAAGGTCAAGGAATAATTGAACGAGCACATTTCTCTCTTAAGCTTACCATTGATAAAATAAAAACGGGGGAATGGTACCCCACAAGGGGGTCACCAAGAAATATTCTTTCTCATTCCTTATTTATCCTTAATTTTTAAAATTTGGATGCCAAAGGACAACCAGCAGCCACACGCTTCTGGCATACAGAAACACAAAAACAATTTGCCTCCATACTATGGAGGGACCCTATAACTAATTCATGGCATGGCCCAGATCCAGTCCTCATTTGGGGCCGAGGATCAGTATGTGTGTACTCCAAAGAAATAAAATCCACAAGGTGGTTACCAGAACGATTGGTAAAACAAATAGATAATCCTATAGATGATCCCAGGGACAAAAGCTCGCCCTGAGGATATTTTTCTGTTTTTTGTTCTAGATAATGGATCCAAAAAATTGGATTTGGCTGATGATACTACTGCTTGAATGGACATCAACAGAAGGGGGCTTTGGTCCTCCGGTGAATCGCGAACAACTCCTATATTACAACACACTCATGAAAAACCTATATGACTCCCCGTGTGACTGCAAAGGAGGTACTGTTACCACTAAGCCTACTCAATATACCAGATCTACAGACTGTGGTAATAAAATAGCTTTCCTAACCTACACCAGCAGCATCGGGGAAGGTTCCATTCAAAATTATGTGTGTTACTACAAGCCTGTGGTGATACCTACCGTCAATGGCTGACTGGGACCATGCCCCAAGGAATGTTCTATTTACTATGAGGCAATGCACTCTTCCTGTTATGAGTCAGTGCAAGAATGCACAGGATTAAATAATAAGATCTATTTTACAGCTATCCTACAACGCACTGTCTCTGGCACCTTTGGGGGTGACTGGTCTACTATTCCACAGGTTTTGAAAAATTATAAATATGCTCAGGCTTCATGCCGCGGCACCCCAGGTAAACCGATGTGGTGGAACAAGGTCGCCCCAATGCATATTTCTGATGGTGGTGGACCGCAAGACAGAATCAGAAAAATTAAGGTGCAAAAACGAATAGAAGACATTATAAAACGGACACCTCCAAAGATCAATTATCACCCTCTAGCACTCCCCAAATCACGAGCAATTGATTTAGACACCCAAACCTCGGACATTCTGATGGCCACTTTAATGGCACTTAATGCCTCTAACCCTAACTTAGCTAAAGATTGTTGGCTATGCATGACTTTGGGCACTCTCATGCCTCTCGCCATTCCTTCAAATTTCACACCACATAATGTTATAAACCCTACATACCCTAATTGCACCGCTGTTTTGCCATTTAGAATTCAACCCTTGGCATTTAAGTTTACCTCCTGTGTACAAGATTTCCTAAACAACAGTTATAAAATTGATGTCGGATTTGTCACCTTTGCCATATGTAGTAATATAATTAATTATAGTTCCTCTCTTTGCCCCGCTAAAGGACAAATATTCATATGCAGAGGAAACATGGCTTTCACCTTCTTACCTACCAATTGGACAGGGTTATGTGCTATAGCTACCTTATTACCTGACATAGAAATTATACCTGGGGATGAACCCATTTCCATCCCCAGCCTGGATTATGCTGCAGGCCGTTCAAAGAGAGCAGTTATGCTTATTCCTTTATTAGTAGGATTAGGAATTTCAGGAGCCCTGGCCACAGGTTTGGCAGGACTAGGAGTTGCTGTACACTCTTATGTCAAGCTCTCTAATCAATTGATTGATGATGTCCAGGCCTTGTCTAGTACTATTCAAGATATTCAAGATCAAATAGATTCCTTAGCGGGGGTAGTCCTCCAAAATAGAAGAGGATTAGATCTTTTAAAAGCAGAACAGGGAGGGATTTGTTGGCCTTGCAGGAACGCTGTTGCTTCTATGTAAACAAGTCTGGCATTGTTCGAGATGAGATAAAGAAGCTCCAGGAAGACCTGATAAAGAGACGGAGAGAGTTATTTGAGAATCCACTCTGGAGCGCATGGAATGGAGCCTTGCCCTACCTCCTTCCCTTACTGGGTCCTTTACTCAGGTTGCTAACCCTTCTTTCACTCGGACCTTGTCTTTTTAACAAATTGATGGCCTTTATTAAACAACAATTGGATGCTATAAAAATGCAACAAATTCAGGTCCATTATTACAGGCTTGAAATGGCCGATAGAGACCTTGAGAAAGCAGATTATACAAATGCCCAATAATATCAACGGGCTATTTTGGCTTTCTCACCTTGGTGCGATGGACTGGATAGCCAGAGATGGGCAACTGGAAGCTCACGTGTACCACCAACCACCACGTAAGACAGGAACTAGGCCTTTTGCAGCCTTGCTTTCCAATGACGGGTAAGGTACAAGTTGGTCCCACGTAAAAGCATGCTGACCTAAGACAGGCACAGTCCCCTCAAGGAAAAATGGTCTTTTCAATAAATAAAATAAAAAAGGGGGACCTGTGGTAGACCACTGAGAGACCTGCAGTTGGCATCCATTTTGTAATATACCAGCCATCTTAAGAGTCTTGATTTAAGTTTCGGTTTCTATCCTGAGTTAAGTTTCTATTTTCTCTAAGTTAAGTTTCTGTTTCCTGTAAATCACGTGCTATCATGTGATATAGTCACATGCTATCACCTGATGCCTGGACCACCCTCCCATGATGTTTGGACTTCCCTCCGTTGCTTAGTTACCTGCTGACGTCAATCCCCCATTCTGCACTGTATATATACCTGAGGCTTTCGCTCAATAAATGAGACTTGATCAGACTCCTGTCTTGTCTCCATTTCTTGTGTCTCTTGTCCCTTTTTCAATCCCCGCTCCCCCTCTAGAGTCTCCGTTGACTACCCCTGGGTCGGGTCACTCCAGCTACCATATTGCTCCTCTGCCATGCCATTCTGCCTTGGAGCCAGCTGATTATGTACTAAAACCTTCACAGTCCCTAAGCTAAATAAACTTTCCCTCCCTTGATTTGGGGCATTGGGTATTTTGTCTCAGCACGAGAGAAAAGTACCTAAGACAAGACCCAACCATTTTCATAATCCCTATGATCACTATTTTCCTTATCATAATATCACAGCCAACCAATCTCTAAATGCCTTGCCTTCCACCCGCACTTCCAGCTATATGAGTAATCGCATTGTCACCCCAGGCTGTGTGTTACCAATGTTGTCTTTCCCTGCCAACATGCATAACTCCATAAACTTAAGCATGTGAGCAAACTGATCCCAGACAGCCAGGATGAGGATGTGATTCTAAGGCTAATCCTAATATCAGTCATCAGGTCCTTCATTCTGGTCCAGAAACAGATGTTCCATTCAAGCAAGCCAAGTGAAGAAGGATTTAATAGCACTACATAAAAATGTGAAAAGAGTATGGAAAGCCACGAGGCACCTCTTAGTTTTACTGTAAGCACATCGCAAGGGAGAAACACAAAGAGAACTATCAGAACAGAGAGGGAAAGTATTTGCACTTTTTTGGTGGCTTCACAAATTTGGGGTGGAAGCATGCGATGCGCAGATAAGGTGGGTGACCATGGCCTGAGGAGAAGAGCCTGGACCTAAGTCCGCTGACATTAGTCTCTTTTTCTTTCAGTTCCTCCCCAGCTTGACCACCATGGGTGTTACAGTTTGTGGAGTTTGGTCTCCTGGTTCAGAAGACAAAAGGAGATGATGGTTAATTCCATAGTAGAAATGGAACAGAGGATCACTTTCCCTTTATTCAGGTTGCTGGTCACAGATTCATTTGGGCAGAGCCATTCACCTCCTCAACACCACTGATCTTTTTTGTCACCGCTGCTGACATTTCAAATGTCTTACTATTTGACCAGGTTATTTCCTATTGAGCAGTTTCTTTCCCTTTCATAATATCTATTGTACCTTTCAGTTTTATTTACTCTTTTAGAGTCTTACACTTAGGGAGACAATACAGTGTTTATACATGCGGGTCTGATTTATTTCATTTATGAGTATGGTCTCTAGTAGCTTCCATTTACCTACGAAAGCCTTGAGTTTATCTTTCTTTATAGCTGAGTAATACTCCAATGTACAAAAACACATTTTTCTTATCCACTCCTCAGTTGAAGGGCATTTACGTTGTTTCCAAGATTTTGCTATGACAAATTGTGCTGCTATGGACAGGGGTGCACATGTGCCATTGTGGTATGATGTTTTTCATTCTTCTGGGAAAATACCCAGAAGGGGAATGGCTGGGTTATACGGGACCTCTAGTCCTAACTGCTTCAGTAATCTCCAGGCTGATTTACAAAGTGATTGCACCAGTCCACGTTACCACCAACAGTGCTTAGCGGGAAAGAACAACTGGGACGAGGGGAAAAAAAGAAAGAATGAAAGGAGATGTATGGAGATATAGAGAGAGATAGAGATGATACAGACAGAGACCGAGATCCCACACACACCACAGCCGAGATGACCGCACTGCTACTTTCTACTGGTTTAGTGAAAGGAACCGTTCGTGTGTAATTCTTTGATCAGTCCTGTGTACCTACATCTGGTAATCTGAGCAGCTACTTTAGAGATAATAACAAGTAATACACCAACCATTGTTCATTTTCTGCTATCCTGTTTTGAAATTCTGTGTTGCTTTTATAGCTTTTGTGTTTTGTTTTTGTTATTTTCTCTTTAAAATAATTTAAAAAGTGACTTAATTTTTCGCTGGTGCTTTGGAGTCAAATTATTTTTAGGCACCTCTGGAATTTTTGCTGACTCATTAAAATCACTCCTCTTATTAAAATTGCTCCTGTTTTTTTAAAAAAATGTGATGTCAAGCTCTATGAATCTAAAGAAAAAATTTGACCAGGTTAAACTGCAATCTCCAAAACTGGTCCAAATATGACATTCAAACGCCCTCTGCCACCTCCTCTCCCTTTGGTCTTGCTGGCCCCATGCTTATTTTGTGTTCTCAACACAGCGCTTCCAAATCTAGGACAATTTACACACCTCCAACTCTGTCTCCTGCTTCTGCGACTACTTGTCACTTCTTTTATTTGGCAAAAGGAGTCTACTTCACAATAACCAGTCACTGGTTCTGCACAGAGGCCTGTCTCTGTGTCCTGCATACAAACTTCTCCTCACACACAAAATCTTCCCTCTACACTGAAGACCCACCAGGAACCTGGGAGCAGTTTCCACCCTGGCCAGCTCCCCACGCATAAGAGCTATAACTTTATCATAGTCACAGTACTTACTTGTTTTCAAACTGATTTCTCCCAAGAAACTAGAGCCGTTTTCTGCTCTGCCTCATATCTTGGTTGTGCCTCTGCCCCTTGGTTAGGTTGGCAGAGGGTCCAAATGAGAGAAAATGATAGGAGGTGTGCAGATGACCAGTGAGGAGGGAAGAGCTTTGGAAATGTGGCTCTACTGGGCTCCAAATGTGTGACCCTAACAACACACACTCAGCCCTTTCTACAGCTCAGGCACCTCATCTGAAAAACAACAGGCATGATGATCACAGTTAGTTCACCAGGTTATTGTGAAGGTTAAGATGGGAGGACTGTTGTATTCAACAGAGTACTGGGCACAGAAAATGCATTTAAAATTATCATCATGATAAATAGTAAAGAAAAGTGACAAGTTTTTTAAGGCATCAGGGCACCTTGAATAAAATTGTCAAATGGGTCAGTTGGCGCCTTCAATGCCTTTCTCTTGAGCTCAGTCTCATTTACGGAGGTGAGAAGTGGAAGCAGATGTTTGTTACAAAATCTAGACATGTGGACATCAATACATAGAGAACACATTCTTAGAAATTGTCTCTTTCTAAAATTGTCCTTAGTGTAGGGAACAACTGTGAATTTTATAGTCAAATTACTTAGATCCAAATCTTAATCGTACTTCTGAATGCACTGTGGACAGGTTACTTATATGTTTTGTATAAACTTTATGGGCTATAATGTGAATTGCAACAGAAAGAAAATTTGCTAACATTTCTTCATCTCTAGAAATTCACATTATACAAACACCTCAGACGGAGTTTTGCAGAGAGCAAATTCCCAATGCACAGTCATTATAATCGGTGTTTTTAAAAATTTGCCCTTTTCCTTGGAGGAGTCAGCACAGTTCTGGGCTAATTGCCTTTTCAGAAGCTTGCAGCTCAGAGCCTCTGCAGTAGTGGAGGACTCGAATACACCAGGGAGCTGAAGCAGGAATAAGGCCTCTGCATCCACCTCCTGAGCCTCCATTGGTAGAGACAGGGACAGCCACAGTGGGTGGGATAATGCATGCTTCCGGACTCATAACCAGCTTGGCTCTAGGACAGAGATACAGGTATGTGCCAGCAGATGATGTGGCAGTGCTGAAATCTTTTGATCTCACAGGTGTGACTTTCATGTGACAATATCTGCATGATGGTGTCATCCTGTCATCTTTGGGTTGAGATGTCATAATCACAAAGACAAGGACAGGGACACCACCAGCAAAAGCCAACCTGACATCAGAAATGAGAGGAGATATATTCTGGTGAGGAGTCGGGTCCTCAGAAAATAATGCCATTTATAAATTGGGTATTTCCTACTTAGTAAGCCTCCACTGGGCCATCTGTAAAATCATTGCTTCTAATACTTAAAAATATAGAGAATTGTTGCAGTGGGGAAAAAATGAGGTACTACTCGTGAAATTGAATGACAGCACTTGATTTGAGTAGTGGTTACAGATTATTGACCATTATTTATATAAAAGGCAAATTCTGGGAACATAAAGAATCAAGATATATGAGAATCAGAAAACATTCAGAATTATGTTGACTCCAGGAGTATAAAAGTTTTCTCAAAGCAAAGCCTTTGAGTGCTCTCAGATGTATGTTTTCAAATATTTTGTCACCACAAAATTATTTTTATTAAATATTTGATTTAAAATGTACAACCTTTGTATACTTGCAATAAATCTGCAAACCAACATGAGATAAAATATTAAATTGATATATACTTTCCATGAAATCAGATGTAAAGGGACATTTTCTAGTGCAAGGAAAAGAGAAAAGTTAAAGGAACATAAAATTAGATAGCTGGGGATATCGCTTAGCAGCATAAGTGACTGTCTGGCAAGTGCAAGTTCCTGAGTTCAATTATAGGTACCAAAAAGAAAATTAGATAATGATCTCTGTTGAGCAGAATAAGAAAGCAGGAGAGACACAAGTGCAACCTCTTTATTCTAGGAACAGAAAGGACAGAAGCAAGGTTGGAATGGAGAGAGCAACTGGAATGCGGGGCAGAGGTGATGAGGCCAGGTCACAGGAGTTTGGAATTTTTGTAAGGACTTCCGCTTCTCTGAGTCAGAAGAGTAGCGTGGTCAGCTGGTGTTTTAAGAGACCTACTGTCCATGCCAGGTTGACAGACTCACAGGGGAAAGAAGTGAGGAAACATCTGCCAGAGGGCAGGGACTTTGTCTAGGCAGGCCGTGAAGGAAAGGAGACTTGGGCAGTTTCTAGGCAGATTATGAATGGGCAAGATGTCACTAAACAATCAGAGCATGAGAGCTGAAGTTCCAACCATAATCAACTAAGTGAGTCTCTGCTAGCTGGGACACCGCCATTTCCTGCAGCAGGGACAGTGAAAATGAAGGAGGCATGTGCGGAATGCTCAGAAATTCACATTTTTCCTGAAATGTCCAATATGCACCTTGTTAACAGACATCAAGTAGGCTCTTCGTGTGTGTGTGTGTGTGTGTGTGTGTGTGTGTGTGTGTGTGTGGGCGGGTGTGCGTTGCAGCGTGGAAGAGCTGTGGTCAAGACACAATGCTCACACTCATCCATCAGTGTGGTAGATGAGATCGCCAAGGGCTGACCATGGATGGACATGATGAGAGATACAAGAGTTTCTTCTTGGGTCACTGCAAACAGAAGCAGGGACAATAACACTGAGTACTAAGAGATGAATATAGACAGCCAGTTTACTATGCTGACCTGGGAGCCAGAAACTGAGGAAGCAGGGCATTTCCAACAGGAAAGAGTGATGAATGTGACACTCCCTGTAGATCACACCAGGGGACTCAAACCCAACTATAAGCTACAGCCAGGTTAATGCATTAACCCGTAGGGGAATATCAACCAGGAAAGCACAAGTGGAACAATTTTCCATTAGTCTTAGAAGAAACACTGACTAACACTGATATTTATAAACCCCACAACGGACTGCTCAGTAGGAACACTATTTTCCTTGGACTTAGGAGGATGAGTATACAAGTAACAACTGTATTCACTGTGATTTCAATTTTCTTTAACTACACAGTGATTTGGGGTGTGCCTTGGTCACCTTTGTCTTGCTACTGAGACAAAATACCTGACACTGAGAATTAGGAAAGAGATTTATTTAGCTCACAGTCTATGGAAATTTCAGTCCATATGCAGCTGGCTCCAAGGCAGGTTGGCACATGGCAGAAGGCAACTGTTCATGGAGTTGGAAGACAGCAAAAGCAGCAAGAGCAAAAGGGAGAGTGTTGGCGAGCAGCCTCTTTCTCTCCCTCACATATGCAAACTACCCACCCCAGGGCAGGTATAGCACTCACACCCATGAGTCAATCATAAACTCTAGAAGGCTGCCCCAGGACTGCATGTGGCTTTTGGAGGACATCCAAAACCAAAGCATAACAGGGTGAGGAAAGCTAATGTAAACAGAATTGTCTTTAAAATGTAATGCATGTGTACCGAGGTCAGATATATTCCTGTCTATCTTATCTTGTGGGGTGCATCGAAGACCTAGTTACCTCCCTAGACAAACATTCTGCCACTAAACTACACCCCAAGCCCTCTAGCTACTTCAACAGAATATTTACCTTTCCATCTGGAGAAAATTCAAAAGTGTAGAATATTTCTGAACTATCAAATAATATTTTGTCACCACATTTTATTACATAAATATTTCAGGAAATTTTATAAAAGTCTTTAATAATGATGAAAATACAAAAATGACAAAAAATAAAAATAATATAAAGTTTTTAGTAATACATCAACATATCCATCACTTTTAACCTTTCAGTGTCTACTTCTCCTTTCTTGGGATGCCTGTAGTGGAACATAATTAAATTTTCTCTCTTCAAATTCTTGCTCATTGAATTTTTCTACATAATATATATGAATTTCATGCAAAAATTCAAAAAATTTCAGTATTTGGCATAAATGGGTTAAAACTGGCTCATAGTATAACATTTACTGTGGAATGTATATACAACAGAGTACATTTCCCTACTATATAATTCCACATATTATAATTCACCTCTCTATATATTTTTCCCAAACATTCTATTCTTACTTCTTTTATACAGAAAATCTTCTGAATGTTTTATGATATATACATAGTATTGAGATGTAAAAATGCAAAGGTTAGTTAATGTTCTTCTATATGGAAATATTGCAAGAAAAAAATTGACTTCCTAACAAACGTTGAAAATAAGGAAAATTCATATTTTCAGATACAAACAACTGAATTCTAAACCTGAGTTATATATTACCAATGTACACTTTGATAAATATTAAAGGAATGATAATTTAAGATTTCTAAGTAAATTTTTTCTGTATTAAAATATCATTCCCAAAGGGAAAAAAATTAAGATTTTTGAAACTGAATGCGAATGACTTTTGTCAATTTGAAACTCTAAAGTAAGCCCATAGAGAGCTGCATTAAAATTTTGTATAAGAACACAGACTGCATTGTAATGTACCTAACATATTTACTAATGTTCAAGCACAGTGATTCAAGCATATCATTTTCTTTCTGCAAAGTGAGATTCCTTGCAGCCATGGAGAGAGGCAATCACATGGTGACAGAGTTCACCTTGTTGGGCTTCACATCGGCCCCGATGATGCAGCTCATCCTCTTCGTACTATTTCTTGCGATATATTTTATGACCAACGTGGGAAACACAGCCCGCATGGTGCTGATCCATAATGATGCCCGGCTGCACACACCCATGTAATTCTTCATTGGAAATCTGTCTTCTCTGGACCTGTAGCTGTCCTTGGTTTACACCCCGAAGATCCAAGTGACCTGCATCTCTGAGCACAAAAGCATCTCCTTTGCAGGCTGTGTGGTTTCTTCTCTGCTGGGCTGCGATACACTGAGTGCTACCCGCTGGCTGCCATGGCCTACGACCACTATGTGTCCATTGCAAAACCCCTGCTTTACACTCAGACCATGTCCATAAAGCTGTGTGCATTTTTGGTAGCAGCCTGCTATCTTGGAGGCATCACTAACTCTCCCATCATCACCAAGAAGACCTTTTCCTTTGACTTCTGCAAAGACAACGTCATTGGTGACTTCTGTGACCTGCTTCCCTTAGTGAAGTTTGCCTGTGGCAGGAAGGAGGGCACCCAGGCTCTGATGTACTTCCTGTTGACGTCCATTGTCATCATGCTCCTCACCCTCATCCAGGCCTCCTACCTCTTCTTCATTGCTGCCATCTTAAGGATCCCTTCCACCCAGGGCTGCCTCAAAGCCTTCTCCACATGATCCTCCAACGTCGTCTCTGTCACCCTGTATTATGGCTTCATCCTGCACATCTACTCCCACCCCAGTTCCAGCCACAACCTTGAGAGGGACAAGATGGTTTCTACATTTTATACCGTGTTATTCCCCATGTTGAAGCCCTTGATCTATAATCTGAGAAATAAGGATGTGAAAGAGGCTCTCCATAAATTCTTCAAATAAATCGAGATGATCTCCTCCTCAGAAGCAGTGAAGAGAATTTCTGATCACATTCACTGTATTTCAGGTGGAGCTGCCATTGTGCTACATCTTAATATAAATCAAGATAATGGATTTCCAATCTGACACATCACAGTTCAAGACACCTAAGGTCAAAAGCTCAAAGTAATTTAGGAGACAAAAACTGAATATAAAATATACGAATCTGGATTCAATTTCAGTCATCATATGTTAGAAACAATGAGGAGAATCTCACAAAATTTGTAACTTCAAATAGTGGTGAAGGAGCCCAGCCCTTTACAGGAATACTCAGTTTACTGACACAGTGGTATGCGTGCAATTATTGCCTAGAAATACACTGAATTAATTTTAATATTTTTCAGTAACTGGTAACTAATGATTTTCACCACTGTCCCTTCTGCTTAATAAAGTGTCTTAAAGATTTTAAATGTGCTTTTTACTCACAGACATTAACACAAAGATCCAGAGACACTGAGAAATATGTTGCTACAATTTATTCTCAGGTGGTATGAGCCTCTTCATCTGTGTACCTCTCCCATGAGTTCTTTGCTTAAAGAGAAGTAGCAAGGTTTCCATATGTACTTCTGTGATTTGCTATAACACCTACCTGGACTTCACTGTAACTTGAACACATATCCAACTTGTGATACCATCATCACAGAACACAGTCATTATAATAATGTAATAGCCATGGTGAAATCAAACAAACAAACTGAGCAATGAAAATTTATGAGCACATATTACCCAAAAGAGCAAAGTTTATAGAGGAAATGAGTGACAAAAAGATAAATGGGTGGTGCATTTAATTTTCTTTAAATTTTCAAAGTAAGGTGATATTCATGATTCTTTTATTAAACACAAATATGTCATTATTTTTATTAGTGTGCTCCGTACAGAAATAAAATGTAAGGGATTGTGATTTGGCCAAACAGACCTGGAAAACACAGGAGCTCTACTTAGAGCAGGAAGGATAGACTCACTCTGGTGGTCACACACACTCACCTGTTACGTGGGACAAGTCATAGGGTGGGTACGGCTTGTAAGACACGGGAATCCAGTGGAAATAGTGACCAACAGGGTAATATGTTTGATTTGGAAAAATCTACCAGCTGAGTTTCTGGTGTCCTAAAAATACCTACTATTTCCCATTCATTATGACAAGATTCCTAGGAAATGCATTTTCTTTAAGTAACAGTACAGGCACAATTGGCATATCACAGCAGAAAAACATCAGTTACTTCATCTCAGTCAAATGAAACTAGAAAATATATCCGAGAGAAACAGTGGCTACCACAAATAAAATACATGTGACAGTTGCATTATTAAAACATCCCCGTATGACCAACGATGACCCATAGTTGCCGAAAGGATTGACCAATTGTTATCCAGGGCTCTGGTCTAGTCATCTTTGGAGAAGCAACCAAGTCCCCCTGTGCAAAGAAGAATCAGTATACACACAAATACCACAAGTGTGGCCGACCTCAATCTCAAAGAAAGTCTCTGGGACTTCAGAGTTTTACTAAGCAATGAACAGCTCTTCATGGTGATACTTGTCTGGCTTCTTCAGGGACACCAGAGCAATAGGATGTCTCAGTGTCTGTATCCATGTGAATCAGGAGGTCACCAGCCAGGTCGGCAAGTTCACATCTGTACTGTCACTCTTGAGAACCAGGAGAGCCGTGGAGACCTGGACACTCCACTGTGGATATCAAGCCTGGCCTCTTACATGGAGGCGGAGGGGCTACCTTTTTTTCTTTTTTTGTACTTTGAGCCTTGAACTGGCTAATTTTCTTGTGTGTTACTGCCTTGCCAAGTAATTTTGGTGAAACTTGTGTAGAAGGGAATCCAATAATTTTGTTCAGGTTTGACAGAGGCTGGTTGCTCAGTGCAGTGAGACAAAGGAGTGACGTGGAAAGCAGACTTTCTCTGCCCTCAGCTAACAGCCATCATAAGTGACTTTTGCATTCTACCTAGAGGATTTTAATCTCTTTACATACATGACTATATATATGTGTGTGTGTGTATATGTATATATATATATATTTATGATATAAACATAGGTAAGAATATTAGAAGATATCATATGCATTAACTTTATTTATCTTAATAAAAACCATATAGAGATGATAATGCGACTACTATGTCTGCATATCAATTATATAATACAGAGTCGCCAGCCATTACTGTACTAGATAACAGGTGCTAATCAGAGGGTTGTGATAGCAGGGAAATATTTTTATTTGCGAAAATAAATGCAGGCACAGCCTCAGTCATCTTAGGCCTCCTGGTTTAGGAAGCCCAACCAGACAACTTGTAACCACAAATGCACTTAAATTTGACAACATATGGGGAGGGGTAGGGAGTTACCGTATCAGTCTGAGGTTGTGAAGAGGAGCTAGAGTTTTATAAGACAGTCACAACTGAAGAACAAAAAGTAACGTTTCTCTGCTTAAATTTCTACCTAGAGAAGGAGAAATGGCCCGGCGCTTTTGCGTCCAGTTTCAATGGCTCTCTCCCTTCAGGGGAGGCTCTGTCATATGTTGAAGAACAGCGTCACACACTGTCGCCATTGGTTTTCATTTCAATTTTTCTGGAAATGGCTTCTGGCCCCTGGGCCCTGACTTCCCTTCCTGGAGCAGCTCTACATTTACCCCTGAACCTGTTGTCCCTGGCAACCCAGTGTGCTCCGCGCTGCTGTCTGCCTCGTGCTTGCAGTACTCATTCCTTCATTCAGAGCTGGTGGAGGCAAATGAACACCAGCTTAGGGACTGAGAGCCTGCTCTCTCTGTGTGCCAGTGGCGCTACCCTCTAAGGCTCAGTGCAGAGGGGGATGGGGGCTCTTCGGAGACTCGGAGAGATGGCCTCCACCTAACACTGTACTTCCTTCGTTTCTTTGTAGAACTCAGTTGCCAACCCTTTGGAGAACCCATCCAAAGAGCACTTTCATGACTTAAACATCCTGCACCTGTGCCTTGACTCAAGTCTGCTTAATAAGATTCCCTTTCCCTCAGGGCAGTTGATCAGGGACACTCTTGGCACTGAGGGTAAATATGCAGTTTTGAGCCCACATGTGGGACTTTCTTCATATTCCCGGGAATAATAAAAATTAGAATAGACACAGCTTCACAGGTCACCTGTAGACATCTTGCACCACTCATATAGATAATAGGGAATCAATATCACCTTCCAAAATCACTGGAGTAATGAGATTAGATAAAGCATTTGGAGGATTCTCAAAACAACTGTGTGGTAGATGGACTATAAAGAGGAGAAATAATAATGAAGAGAACTTTTCTCCAGGTGTTCGCTTTATTTCCATTTTAATTTTTTCTTTTCCTTTATTTGCAAATGCTTATATATAATTATGATATACAGTGTGATTTTACATATGAGAGGTGGATTTAATTGGGCTATATCCAGCATTCCTGTATTATCATTTCCTTGTACTAATGATGAACACTTAAAATCTGCACTTTTAACAATTTTGAAATATATATTATTATTACTACGGTCAGAGTGCTACATGCTACAGCAGCACATTTTAGTCTCCCTGTATGCGCAAACTCTGTACCTTTTGAGCAATATGTCTTCTGTCACCACTCACTCCCCCCTCAGCCTCTGGTAATCACTATTCCATGCACTACTCCTATTAATTCTTTTTTTTTTTTTTTAATTTTAGAAACATAAAAGTACAAAAACATATTGACAAACAGACACCCATTATCATAGAAAATAGTACAATCACAACTAATCTATAGACAAGGTGATATGGTCTCAACAGTAGTTGTTGCTTTATCCATTGATATCTTCGAATTGTAGATGTATGGACCCATATACAGACATGCAAATT